>JAZBHA010001703.1:0-15596 GCA_037464855.1 Iselma pallidipennis | reverse complement strand
GTGGGGGTACTCTACCTTTGTTCAAGTTGGTGATACATCTTTGACATGCCACAACAGAGCGTTTATCTTGCAGTTCGGGAGGTACGTGCTGGCGAACTCTCTGATTTGTAGTATTTAGGTTATGATGTTGCTTGCTAAATAATAATTTTCGGCATACCGAACATGGAGCATCAGCGAAATCTGTGATATCATTGAAAAAATTGTCTTCTCCTACTTCTCGACGTCTGTTCTGAGCAGTTTCTCGCATCCGTTGAAGACGAGCCTGTCTGCATTCCTCACTTTCTACTGATCGAACATCACGAGCATGTTCACTCATGCTTTTGAGTCGTTGAGACCTTCCACCCTCCGACTCAATGGCGCGCTTGTTGCGAATGTATTGGCACATGTGGCTAAGTCGTTGAGACCGCTTTTCTTCACTTTCAACCGTACGCGACCTACGACATCTTTCACGATTAGCGAGCAGTCTATTTTCTCGATCTACGCTACTTTCACATTCGCGCATCTTTCTTTTTTTGCAGCGCCACTTGTTAAAGCTCTACCCATTATATCTACCTTTTAATTAACTTACTAAAAAGATGGAAATAAAAATTTTAAATAAAAAAATTAAACCGCCTTCAAAATGTCTCTGAAAAAAGTGGAAAATAATTTTTTTTGCTACTTTCGTAATAAAATCTAAAGATCTATTTAGACTTTTTGAAGTCGGCGCCAGTCAGTAAAACAATTACAAGATAATCGATTAACAACTGTCTAATTGTAAGTATTTTTACGAAATTAGGATATTTTGAAAGAATACCTGTCTATTTCAAGCAACAACAAGAAATGCTGGATCATCTGGATAATATTATGGTAACACTTCGAAGATAGCAAACACTGAGCTGAGTATGGATTTTATAGTAATAAAAAAAGTTTATTTTAATGATCGTGAAAGTAAATAATAACACTCTCAAGATGGAGAATAAAATAAAACAATCACAACCATTAATTTGCAACAAATGAAGTAATTCCGTGTGTCAATCCACGTACTTAGGTTAACTTCGCTTGTGGACGTTGGCGGCGGGGTTCTAGTGATTGGCGCCGACTTCAAAAAGTCTAAATAGATCTTTAGATTTTATTACGAAAGTAGCAAAAAAAATTATTTTCCACTTTTTTCAGAGACATTTTGAAGGCGGTTTAATTTTTTTATTTAAAATTTTTATTTCTGAATCTAAACTGGTGAAATTGAAACGAATAACCGCTTGACACCTAACAATCCTAATTAATTGAATAAATCTAACAAATTATACTATAGCTTTTTTTTGAGTTTCATTCAAGGAAAAATAATACGTATAAATATGATATATTCATATAATTGTATTATATATTATTTAAGCTGACATGTGCTAGTACCTACGTATCTGTTTTATTCATTCTTTGGATTTTCAATATTTTCATCTAATTCTTCTGCAATCTGTTTCTGTCCGTCATTCTCGTTTCCAAATAAATTATCAAAATTGAATAGTTTATTGATTTCGTCGTCTGATAAATCATTTTTATCGTTTTTAACATCATCTTCAGTGTTAGTATGTACAATACAATTGGTCTCGCTTGTTACCGTAGGTTGTTCGTTAATTGTAGTGTTCTGTAAATGATTAAAATTTTCTGATAGCGAGTTATATTTTAACGAATCCAATTTTTCACGTGGTGTTGGTATATCATGTGATCTATAATTACTTTCAATGCTACTGGTTGAACTGTTTAAACGTTTCAATTTCCTCGTTTTACATAAATGTATACAGCCACCGAACCATTCGGATAATAATGATATGCCACCTACTATAAAACCAATACCAAGCAATATAAACATTCCTTGTGTATCGTCTAGTGTTAGTGAACGATCTTCTACACTCCAACTACCAAGGATATTACCGTAAGAATTTGCCTGGGGAAAAAATAGAAAAAAAATTAAAATTTCTCCTCAGCAGATGAGAATTACAATAGGTATAATAATAAGTCCGTTCCTTCATAGAATCCAAAACTATCAGAATAGTTCGAAACTGTCAGACGCATGCGGAGAAGCGTAATAGCCGTTCCAACCGAGAACAATCCGTGACTTGATTGGACTCAAACTACCAGTTTGCTGTACCAACCGCTGCTTTTGCAAATTACAAATTAGTTCCAAACTGTCTAAACAGTCCGAGGATCTTCTGCGGACTGGTAGTCAGCGGCATGCGCAATATTGAACAACCACATAAGAACGGTTATGTTTATCATTGTCCTGTGGTTAGGTGTGTAGAGTTTGCTACACGGTGGAAATATAACAAATATTTATGAACAAATATGCTAGTGGTGGTACAATATGCAAAAATTCAACAAATTGGTAAAATATGCCAAAACTGCAAAAATAGGCATTTTGCATAAAATCAGAGCTTTATTCAATGACTAATAACCAAACCAATCGTGTGTGTGCAACCGCCTATCTTTTTTTGTGCATTGCGAGTGGTCTATGATACAGAAATTAGTCATCGCCGCGCGTTCCAACCACCCTAATTTCGGATTAGTTTGCAATCAACTAGACATGCGCAATAAAACAGTACGGCAAGAATCCGTGACTAGTTCCAAACTCTATGAAGGAACAAACTTAATAATTACTGCTAGTAATTTTCCAGTAGCACTTCTCATCATTTGAAATTCCACATCATTTTTTAATTTTATAATCAAACCACTTTGCACAATACGTAAAATACCAATTTCTATAACTTTATTGAAAATTGTGTTCTTTTTAAATGCAAGTCCAACACTAAATGGTACAAAACATTCTGAACTTATATGTAATAGACTGCGTTTATTTCTGAAAAAAATTCATCCAATTAATCGACAAGATAATAATGATAATAATAATAATGAAAATGTATACTGTGATGTAAAATTTGTTCGAACAATATAATCCAATTGGGCACGTGATCCTAAAAACGCGTACGGCCAGAAGAATGCTCTTGTTGTATTTTTTAAGCCACTTTCAACATCTGGTACTAAATCTAATTTATTCAATAATCTCATTGTTATTGGATCACTAGAATTCTCAAACCAATATTGCCAGCCATCTTTATCTAATGTACCAATCTGATAACGGCCACTCAATAATTCTTGGGGTGTATCAACAGTTTCCGGATATACAGGTAACGTCACAAATGCTATTATTGATCCTGTATAACATGCAGTTATAATTATCGTAAATAACCAATAAAATCCTACAAAAGTACTCTAATTATAATAATAATAATAATAATAACAAGAAGGAGCAGAATAGTAAAACGGCAATACGGACCAATTAATAATCTTGTTGCAATTTTATCAGATTTACCCCATGAATATTTACCAACAAATGTAAAACAATTTGTAAATGTACCAAAAACATACCAAAACATATTCTCAACTTCTTCAGGTTTTTCTAATAAATGCCTTAAACTATGTCGATCACTAAATGCAATTGGAAAGATTGCAAACAAATATATAAATATTAATGATAACCAAACACTCCAATGGAATGGTCCCATGATTGCTCGATATCTAGGCGATGGAAACAGATCAATGAACATTTTTTGAAAACAAACCTATCTCGTCATTACCTAGGTAATGCTGTTGATGTTAATGATAAGAAAACTGCACAATCTTGTGAATGTAAACTAGTCATATCCATTGTCTGGATTCGTTCATCTGTTATATAAAGACCAGCAATACCTAGATTTGCTTTATTATTTCTTATCGTGTTTGAAACTGCAACTACTGATCTGAAAATTTGAAACGAGTGTAAATTTCTTTGCCTCTCCCGGCGCTTTCAAATACTAAATATGTATAAGTAATACTAACCCAAACTTTGCAACATCTTTAGCTTCTCTATAATCCGTGGTGAAATTGTACATTTTCGACAACAGATCAACTAAACGTACTTCAATTCCTTCCCATTCTATATCGTCATTTTCATCTCGTCCCCTATAAAAAGGAAGCACGAAGCTATATATAAATACCAACATGTGTGATGTTTTTTACTTTTTAACAACAAATGGTGGTTGATGAGCTAAAGAAATAATGAATCGGTGTCCTGCAAATCCCTCTAAAATTTTTCTTGGAAATAGGGAAACGTTTGGTTGTGTGAATGTACGATTCTTCCATGATGTTAGTACTTGATGTGTACTAGAACCTAATGCGTCAATATATAATTTATGTGTATATAAAATATATGCTAATTCCTACAAAACATATGTAAATTAATAAAAGTGGCCCTCTCCCAAAAAAAAAACAATTTACAGTTTGTAATGAAACTAATTTCTCCGACATGGCAATAACTAATAAATTCATAAAACTTTGTGCATCTTCATTAGCTAAAAATTCATAAACTCTCCATTGTGATGAACGTGCAACTAATATGACTTTGTCTTGTTGTTGTGGACCAATAATTGTTTTACATCGCATAACATCTTTTAAAAATAATATATAATTATAACACGTTGTTTGTTCAACAATTAATTCTGGACGTTTAATACGATATTGTTCTGTTATTTGACCATGTAAATATGTTAATGGGAAATTTCTTAGCAACTTCCCTAATAATAAATCATCACTATTTTCGGTAAAACTGTCATATAATATAACTGATGGACAATCTGATAGATAATTTAGTGCAATATTATTCAATAATTCAACCAATGATGCTGTTTGATCAAATTGTTTGGATTTTTTTAGGAATTTCTCTTGCCATTTTTCAGACTGTGATTTTTCGTGAGATTTTTGTAAAGCCCGTTTCTTCGCGTTCACTTGACATGTTGGTGTTGTAATAATAACAACAATTATAACAACAAAAATTATCCTCCAACAATACATTTTTACAAACTAAAGAATACTCTATGTTTTCTTTCTGTTTATATTTTTCCACTAGCTTAATTCTAAATTCATGGAAATTCATAATTCAATAACCAGACAGGTGTTCTTAATAAGTCCACGCAATTCTTATTTATTTATGTACATTCAAGTCGGCAATATTTTTTACTTACAATTTATAAGAAGAGCATGTGTTATAATTGAATTTATTGTACAATATTTTTGCTACAGTGCCGTAACGAAAACGTTGTGGCTCCTCCTATTTGAACAATGAAAAGGGCCAATTATACACCTTCTTCATACGCTAAATTATGCAGTGAGCTGTTCTGTGAAACTGATTTTATCATCCAATTTGGCAGGAAAATTCTTAAAAAACACGCTGTACCGTCCAGATTTAAATTCCCTCAACATTTGTCCGGATAGGTCGTTCAAAACGTTTACAGATAAATCAAGATCTGCAATGTAATAAATTGGAAACAACTAAAGTGAAATTATTACCAAATGATTTTGCTCCTGTCCCATCCACAGGTCAAATCTTACCTATGAATAATGTTCTATCGGATAATGAACCTGTTTCATTTGTTTATAAAAGAAAACGTAAAATTCCCATCTACTACGGCGACTGTGACGAAAATGATATATTAGATCTTGAAAAAGCAAAAGTAATGTGGACAATTGCCTGCAATACACGTCAAAAGAAAACGATCAAGTATCTCCAAATCATCGTTTGAGAAAAAGAATATCCACTATGAGCACCTAAAAAAACAGAGAAGATAAATCAAGATTGTTGCCCAGTTCTGGAAGTGCGATTTAAGAAATACTATAGTTTTGACGTCCCAAAAACAACTATTATTAAGGCAACTTAAACGCACACATGGCAATAAGTACCCAGCAGAATTACGAGCTTTCGCTCTGACATTAAATTTTTATTCAAGCTCCGCGTATAATTATGTAAAATAGACTTTCGGCAATTGTTTACCACGCCCATCTACATTAAAAAAGTGGTATTGTTCTATTGACGGCTCTCATACCAATGAAGCTCTACAAGTTTTAAAATTAAAAGTTCATGAATTGAAAAATAAGGGTCAGGTCTTTAATTTGTGGACTGGTTATATAAATTATGGTTATGGAATTGATAGCGACTGCTTGCCTATTGCTAACAATGTAATTGCTTTTATGCTTTGAATTGTAGGTGAAAAATTCCAGTAGCCTACTTTTTGATAAATACTTCAGAAGAAAAATCTAACCTAGTTCTTGGGTATTTAGACATCTTTAGGGTTGCCAACATCGGGTCGATGCTGGTCCGGAGAAATATTTTTTCAAATAATTTTCGCACGAAGAAAAGTCGAGAGGATGAAAAACATTAATATAGTATATTAGTAATTTTATAACAATTGTGATAAAAAAACAAAAATTCTGTTTGTAAATCGGAAAAATTGAATTTGTCAAAAAAAAAATAGAAAATTCTTTTGATAAATTGCAATAATTATTTGTTTCTTGTCGTTAAGAATTGCAAGAGAGGTCAAAAGTCGAAATAAAATTCTACTAACTTTTTGCTCATCAGTATAATTTTCAGTAAACCCGAAGATTTTTATTTGAAGCCCGGAGCCCGGATAATGATCGTAAAACCCGGAGTCTCCGGGTCAAAATGACATTGTTGGCAACCCTAGACATCTTACATGATACTGGTGTGAAAATTTCTTCTTTGACATTTGATGGGGCAGCTTCAAATATTAGTATGGCAAATATTTTAGGTGCCAATTTATCTTACCCCAACCTGAAAACCTTTTTTATTCATCCTAAGACTAATGAAGATGTTTTCATTATTTTGGACCCTTGTCACATGATCAAACTAATCAGAAATTTGATTTAGGTGATGATCAAGGCAATTCTATAAACTGGTCAGTATTTAGAAAACTTGTTGAATTGTAAGATAAGAAGTATTTACATGTCTTCTACAAAAACCCGTAGCCGACATGTAGACTACGAAACAGAGCTGTACAATCAGTCAAAGCGTTTCGGATGCCATAAATAATTGTTGTTTTGATCGAAAATTTGAATTTCATGGTGCTGACAGTACAGCAAAATGTTGTGCTATGTTTGAAAGATATTTGAGGTTCTCAATTCAACATAGTTATTTATACCTTGGTATATACCCGAGGTGCATATAAGATTTTTTCTACCAATGGCGAAAAATAATGAAAATAATTAAAATTATTTGACATTTTAATTTCCATATAGGTACCTGTCAAATCAGTTGCGATTGCTTCGTTCAGTAAATATTTGACATTTTGGTAGAAACACCAAATTGGTTACCATGGTAATTTGAAAAAAAAACAGCTTTAATGAATATTACAGCCCTAGGGCGGTAAGTGACACTTACTGCCATAGTAACAATTCAATAATCTTACGAGGCCGGTGGTAGAAAAAATAATTTAAGTCACACTGTTTACAAAAAAGGTAATTCGTTCAAAATTTTCTTGAAGATTGATTAGGTATATGAGAAAAGTTGTGACAATAGATGGCACAAATATTTTAATTTCAAGAAGAAAAATGGGATTCATTGGTTTTTTAATCGCAATTCAAAGTCTTCGACAAATTGTACTAAAGTACAATATTATAAATTTACAAGACCTAAAATATCTTCTAACGTACAAACTGAGTCTAGAGAATTAGAGCTGGTTTCAACAATAATCCTACCGCCAAGCAAATCGCCAGCAATCGCTTACAAGCGATTGCTGGTACATACAAAAATATTAGATTTAGATATCGTGAGCCAAATTGGAGAAGTTCTGGAAGAAGAACCTGACATAAACTGTGAACGATGTTGTGGATTATTTCGCTGTCGGGGTATTTTTGACAACAATTTGGTCTCGTGTATTTTCCATGGAAACGTCAAAGTATATTCAAAAAAATATTAATCACTTGTGATATATTATCTGAATATATTTCAGGATTTGTCTCTCGCAAAGTCATGGGTACCATGTGTCACCAAAGCTTGATATCTGAAATATCTCAATCGGCATTATTGAATCGAAAAAATAAAGGAGGATTGTTGAAACCGTCAAAAAATGCAGAGAAAAACTTTCGTTACCTTTCACAAAAAAACCATCAACTTATGATTTTAAAAACAACGAGAATAATAATAATTGATTTTCATTCCATATTTGACTCTTTAAAAACTCATGCTTTAGATCATCTGAATCAATTAATTTATTTAATTTTGAAAACATATTTTACTTTAAGAATCCATCATCATAATAAAAGCTTAAATAAAGTAAAAGATAGAATTCGGAGTAAATTTACAAAAGTAATTGAAAATCAATAAATTTGCTATTCTTATTATTATTATTATTATTCTTTCAAGTTTTTTTCCATACATATTTTTGAAAATATTAATTAACCGTGTATATTTCGCGTAAATCTACTAAATGAGTGCAGTTTAGACGAAATAAATTTTAAATAGTATACAATACAATACAAGTGCGGAAAGGGACTCATTGCAAAACGAGTATGAAAGTTGGAGCACGAGCGTCAGCGGGTGCTCCAATCATGCGAGTTTTGCAATGACCCTTTCCGCACGTGTGTTACATACTATTTTTTCTACGAAAGTGCGGAATGGTCAGAATTAAAGAAAATTTTTATAAATATGAAAATGAAAAATTAATAAACCCTTTATAATTGTCAAAATGACAAATTAATTTAAAATTCAGCGTGATTGTTCTGATTTTAATAAGATCAAGTAGGTTTGTTGTCATAGCTACAGACAATATTATTTATTGAAACAATTGGTTTAGCTCCAAAGCATTTCGCGTTACGCGATAGAAATTTGAAGTAAATTGAAAAAATTCAAAGAACTACGTTGATAACAATGGATTTTCAAGAAGAAGACGAAAGTGATGAACTTATGTGCACCCCTCCGGACGTTGCGGCAACTGCAGACTCAATTTCGTCTGAACTCCTGCCTCAAAAATCAAGAGGAAGGTACGACAAAGAACGAGATATTTTCCTTGTTTGGTGCAAGGAAAAGAAAGTTGAACAGTACACGGAAACCCGATTGCTTGCTTACTTTATTGAAAAGTCCAGAAAACTGAAATCATCACCTATGGTGGTCAATGTATGTAACAATAATAATGTAATAATGTTAGTACTACTAGTACGTTTTGCAAGATAATGGCGACATTTCTAAATTTGTGAAGTTGCACTCGTTCTTAGAACGCATAAGGCGAACAAATTGCGAGTTTTTACAAGAAAGCGAATCATTTCCAGATTTTAATATAAGCAATTGTTTGTCATTTTTCATTAATATTAACATGACTAATCAGTAATACGATAATACAGATCAGTTTGAAATTATTGTGTTTCATTGATTATAAACTGTTAAAATTTTATATATGTTTTTATCAGCGTGCGGAAAGTGCGTGCGGAAAATGCGTGGGGAAAGTAAATAGTGCAGCAAAAGCCTACTTTCAGCGTTAGTTTCCTTGTCAGAAAAACTGTCATTCCGCACTGTAGTAGAAAAAAATGTTTTCAGTTGTCACGTGACCATTCTGTCGCTTAGTCACATACGTATCACTCTGTCGCTCTCACATGTTTCCCGTACTCAACATATCCATCCGCTCCATCCATGTAACAGATCTACTGCCTATTTCTCATAGTGTTAGAAAACTAAAAGCTAGACAAAATGAAAATACAGTTTTATTTTAATCCAATTTAATTGAGATATTGAGGGCAACTGTCGCACTGATCGCATCTCTGTTTCTAGAAAATCTACCTGATTATTTCCACTGTTTGAACCCTCCATTCAACTTGTGTTGAATGGTTTCCTATGTTCGGACTAAGAAAACCAGAACGGTATGTCGCAGTGTTAGAACGAGATTGGCGAGAGATCTGCCAACGTATTAAAAAAGTATTTGAAAATATTTTGGATTCACTAGATTAAATTACACTTCCTTAGCTAAGAATCGACATTAGATTTTTATTACAATTTCATTAACATTACATAATAACTTATCTAAGTAACAATCTAAAAACTGACAAAAACGAAAAACAACAGGCACGCTGTCATTGCTTAAATGAATATGAAGGAATATGAAGGAATATGAAGGAATATGAAAGGATCACACAAAAATTTATCCAGGAATTTAGGCAGGGGCATCATCTTCCACGATAATATGGCCCACATGTCCTCCATCTTCATGAACACGGTAGCTGTGATCTAAAAATTTATTCTTATGTCAAACAGTTACAATAAGATTATCTTATTTATTACCATCACCACCTGCGCCATGGCCAACACCATGTCCTAAAATGATAGGTTCAAATTTATGAAATTACTTAAAATAAATAAGTACCTCCGTCATCATCATGTGCTTCATGACTCGCATGGCCGCCACTATGGCCACCCCCACCGCCGTGACCACTGCCGTGTCCTCCATGGCCACCCCCACCGCCGTGGCCACTGCCGTGTCCTCCATGGCCACCCCCACCGCCGTGGCCACTGCCGTGTCCTCCATGGCCACCCCCACCGCCGTGACCTCCTTGACCACTGCCATGTCCGCCATGTCCTCCATGGCCACCCCCACCGCCGTGCCCACCGTGGCCACTGCCATGTCCACCGTGGCCACTGCCATGTCCACTGTGGCCACTGCCGTGTCCTCCATGGCCACCCCCACCGCCGTGTCCTCCGTGACCACTGCCATGTCCTCCATGGCCACCTCCACCGCCATGGCCACTTCCACCCCCTCCACCAATACTTGCTGACTTTTTGTGGCTCCATTTTTTTCCACCATGCTTCGAACCCTTTTTAGCATGCTTTGCACCGTGACTGTGATGTTCATCATGACCAGCAGCCTCTTTATGGCCCTTCTCGTCTTTGTAATGGCTACCTTTTTCAGAGTGAGATTTTTTACCATAGTGGTCTTCGTGGTGACCACCCTTCTTATGCCCTGCTTTCTTGTGACCGCCCTATGTTATGATACACTTGTACATTACTATAGTCTACAGTGATCTGTAATAGCATACCTTTTTATACTCATCATCGTGTTTAAATCCGCCATGCTTCTCACTTTCACCACCTTCATGATGTTCATCATAGAACTCGTGTTTCTTCTCATACTCATCCTTTTTGTGAATATTATGTTCTCCTTTGGTACTGTGCCCTTTACTGTGTTTACCATCTTCGTGATACTAAACGATTTCAAATTTAGTTTATTTTAGCGCAAAAAGTAGAAAAATTTACCTTAGAGCCCTTTTCACCCTTTTCACCTTTATCATGTTCACCGTAATGCCCAGATTCTTCATGATGCTTCTTACTAGAACCTCCTTCATCTTTATATTTTTTCTTATGACCTTCTTTATCATGATGACCTTTTTCTCCTTTCTTGTAATGGTGATATCCTTTATATCCTTTATCGCCTTTTTCTCCGTGACTTCCATGATGCTCTGAATGATGTTTCTTTCCACCACCTTTTTCATGATGACTGGCTCCACCGTGGCCCCCACCACCGCCGCCTCCATGTCCTCCGTGGCCACCGCCGTGGCCACCATCTCCATGCCCGCCGCCGTGGCCATGACCGCCACCTCCTCCATGACCGCCACCTCCTCCATGACCGCCACCTCCTCCATGACCGCCACCTCCATCATGACCCCCCCCATGTCCACCACCTCCACCATGCTCACCTCCGTGCCCCCCTGGTCCCCCATGTCCACCGCCGTGTCCACTTCCATGACTGCCATGTTCAAACTGCGCTACATCACCGTCACCGTCACTAGCACCATCAATTTCATACCCTTTCTGGTAAGCATTATCAACATGCCCTTCTAAGGCTGCACTAGTATCATCCTCAAACTTTTTCCCATAAAACTCAACAATTGTTCCCTCAGGGTTTAAATCTTTTGTTTTTTGTACTTCGGAAGGTTTATTGAACGAAAACGCCATAGGTTTCCGCAAAACTTTTTCTACATTTTCACTAGCATCAGGGACTGGTGTTCCAACTTCAGAAACTAATGGAAGACTTTGAATAACAGGATGTCTTACAGTTTCTACAAATACCGGTCTTGGTTCAGCTGCAGCTGTTTCCATATCACCTTTTCCAATTTCGTATTGGTAAGCTACAGGTATGGCAATCCTTGAGATCGTTCCACTAATAACACAACATATTAAAAAAATTCTAATAGGAAGCAGCTGTAAGCTGCTATACAATCTATCCCGCATTTGTTGTAAATTCAAATGAAATTTTCAAAAACAAATGTAAAATTGATTGAATGTTTTTCTTAAACTGGCCTAAGAAAGATGCAATTACTGCTTTTATACGGATATCCCCTACATCAACCACTCAAATAAAATCTCTGAAGCAAATCTCAACCTATTAACCACCACCAAATCAAAAATTCCTATATTTTACACTAATAATGCGTATAAATTGGTAAACAAAACAAGAATAAATTTAAATTTTTCTTCATAATCAATTAGGTATCGATGTCAGAAATCAGAAAACTATTTTTTAACACATTTTATACTTTCTAAATAAAGTTAGCCGTGGTTCATTGGATTTAACGGCTGGTTTGGTTACCATCAATACATCAAACTTTCACTAATTTGGTTTGGTATTTTGCATTCAGATGATATAATTTTTTCATTTCATAAATTTTTTTTGAGAAAAAGCATCAGACGCTCTGATCCAATTCAAAGTGTACCAAAAGGATAAAAACATCATATTACACAACAACTAGGGATTCCCTATTAATAAATTTAACGGATGATTTCGTTTATAATTGATGAATTGCACCAACTAGTCAATGGAACGAAATCGCCCAAGAATTTTATATTATTGGAAATAATACAATAACCACTATTTCATAATATTTTGAATTTATGAAAATACAAACAATTGTTTTTAATGAAAGAAGTGTTCACTTCAGTTGTTTTATATAATTAGGATTGTCTATTATTATTTTTTATTTCTTTATTTTTTTAATAAACAAAGGTTTATGCCGATTTTTTACAAAATAGCGCGCCATTTCGTACTCATCGAATGACATCAATTATAAATATAATTATTATTAATTCGACTATTTCACTCATTCAAATTTTTGTCGTAATAAAGAGAACGATTGCTAGACAACAACGCTTTCGAGAAAACCTTTTTTTGACAATATCTTGTGGTATTAGTGTTGAAAATTTATTATAGTAGTTTTGACGAAAAACCATATATAAAACAAAAGTCTTTCTTATAATTTTTATTATTTCGCAGAACTAGTCTCGGGCGTAACCCATCTGCAGCTGCACTTGTTACATAATAGTTTTATACAACAAAAGACAGAAGAAAACATGTGTTTTACATCTTATGAAATCACCAAAAAAAATCGGCGTTCGCCCAAAATCTTTTTTTCAAAGTTATACTTGTGATGAATGGCACGAAGTTACAATTAAAATGGGGATTATACTCTAACGTCTAATTGAAGCGAATCCAAATGGAGTCCTTCCAAATGGCGTGCGCGTAAAACCACGTGGTTGAAAGCATGTGTGTGTAAAGGAACTAATTGTAACAATAAACTGAAATTTGTGAAGAAGAGATCAATTGACACAAGTAATGTTGCTCAAGACAACAACGCTTAAAAGTTAAAAGAAATTTTTTTGACAAAATCATGTTTACTCGAGGGATATTTAGCATGACTATTTCCCGAATAGTAATAGTACTAATAGTAATTCACATGTTGACAGTTGACATTTGACATTTAATTATTGGGGGAAAGCGCAGTTGACATTTTGCAAAAACCGGCGGCAGTCTGCTTGTCTAAATCGTTTAACAATAAGGTGAGTGATTACAAAAAATTGAACCACCCAGTAAAAATTAAAAAATTTTCACTACTTTTGATATAAAATTTGACGCTCTTTATATTGATGTAAGGTTTTTTTGTTTGTAAGTTGAAGCTGTTAGCTTTCATTTACCGAATTGAAAAAAAGAGCATAATAAAATTACCTACCAAGAAGTGCGCTGCGCATTCTTGGATTAGTTCAATGTGTTTAATTAGAATTTATTTGTCTCTAGATATTAGCTACAAGAGGCAAAAAAAATTGTTTCTTCAGAAAGGGGGCAATTGTATAACAACACTATGTCGCACTCGGCTTACTCTTTCCAAGGAAAAGAGAAAAGAGGGAACTACTATTTGGAGCGCCAGAAGACACCTTACTTATGGTTTCAAACAGTGGTTTTATTAAAGCCGAGCTTCTTTTAATGTATGCAACCAAAGCTTTCTAGACCACAGGAATTTGGCCCTATAAATGTAACATATTTACCGAGAAAGATTTCGCTCCCGCAACCGTAACTGATACGGCTCCTAATGCTGTCTAAACAGCGAAGTTGAAATTGAATGTCAAGATCGAGGAAACGTTGAAGACTTGAAATAGTGGAAAGGTGTCTAAAATGATCCTACGGGGTAAAATGATCCCTGGCTGTTTTCCGAAAATAAATAAAGAAATATAGTAATAATGTTGATGATCGTTTCCGCGCAATGTAATTAGTCGTCTCTCGAAGTGCCATGTGAGTATAGGCGTTCTGTGCGTTTTTCAAAACAAAAATTCAAAATTACTGAATTTGATCTGAAGTAAGGTCTATTTCAGCGCAGTGTTACTTTTGTCTTGAAAGATTTTTTCTGATTTGAGGATTCAGCAGTAAATTAGTTAATATTTGATTGCCGCTTGTAAGAATTTGAGGTAATTTTGACTTATTTTCTGTCAGTAGACGTAAAGCGATCCGGGGGGATCATTTTAGACACATAGGGGTACAAAATGATCCCCTATTATGCCTTTACAAAAATGTAAATTCAAAACATCGTTAATCGAAATTTACTTCAAGTCAATGTCAACCTAAATAAATTAACTTACTAAAACTACTTTAGTCTTGTAGGAATAATGTGCCTTTATGCTTTTTTTATGAATTATGTCTTAGGGGATCATTTTAGACACCTTTCCCCTACCTACCTTAAATAATAGCTTTTGAACCTGTTCCTAATGGCGATTGCTACAGTCCTGTAGTATGATTACAGCGTTCACACCGCCTTCATTATTGTTGCAACGTCTATGAGCAGATACAACTATTGAAATTGATCTAAATGGGAACCCTAACATACAAAGTTGTGGTAAGTTGATTATTAGATTGAATAGACAACCTACGTTGTGCAGTTTACCCTTTTAGATACTTTATCATTAGAAAATTCTTGAAATCGTGCTACAAACGATATTGATTTTCCAACATTCATAAGTACCCCCATCGACGTCTACCTATGAAAGAACATCAGAAGATAATCCTTCGAAAACATTCTTGGCCTACACCTAAACCTTCTTGAGAAGGGCAAAAGAAACGCGTCGGAAAAAATCCGAAATTCTAACAAGTTCACCTTTTAAGAACTCAGAGACCATAGATATAGAATACCTAGATGAGGCCTGCCCCATAAAAGTTGATACCAATAATGGTTTTGAGTCGAAAAACTTGTGTTGTTTAAATAAATTCCTAAAGATTTTAGGTTTGTCCAACAATCTTGTTCACTGTTTGGTATTTCATCGATTTTCAATTATTTAAATTCGTAGGCTTTGGGAATTTTTATAATAATGGTGCGGTCATGTCGTGCTGTTAATTGCAAAAGGTTTTCCAAAATTTTCAAATATTCCGTTTCATGTGTAAGTAATTCAAATAAATGAATAAATAAATATGCTATTAACAGTAAGTACTTCAATATTT
>JAZBHA010001702.1:275-15946 GCA_037464855.1 Iselma pallidipennis | reverse complement strand
ATATGTCACAAATAAGCTACTTACCTTTATTTTTTGATTCGTTTCGAAGTGATAGATTCGATGCCTCGTTATCAACTAAAAAATAATACGCGCGTAATAGACAGTTTAATTAATTTTTATGTGGCTGCAACACTAAATTAATTTTCATATATTCGAAACGTTCACTGAGTTGGCTCGTTTTTTTTTCTTAACACCGTTATACACAAAGAATGATTCGTTTAATTACAAATGTAATGTTTTAATTGTAATTTCTTGGCGTACTTATATTTATAGTGTTAATAATAGCAACCCCTCTCGTTGATTATTAGAGAGGAGATGTTTCTTTTTCTTTTTTTCGAATATAATATGTAAATTTGAGTCTATTTTATATATTTGTTATCGTTCTTTTCTATTTGCCCCCCTACTGACAATATGAGTGAAAATCTTCTAATTGCAATTATTTTATTTTATTTAGAATTTAATATTTCATTTGAATTATTGTAAAATTAACTTTCTAATCACATTTTATAGATAATTGAAAAATTTAATTTGTTTGTAAAAAGTCAAAAATCTAGGATGAATTTACTGTTCCAATAATACTTAATGATTACAATTAATTAGATAATTTTTATCAATTTAAATTACGGTATATTGGAATGTATAATAAAATAGGTAATTATAAACGATCAAATTCATCATCACTGATCCTACATACGTATACCTATGTATAATACGTATGTAGGTACGTAAAAGATCGGAATCAAGATAGAATGCTCCAATTCTTTAATATAAACAATTAACTGACTAATAAGTGGCTTTCTTATTAGTGTGTGTAATACATATTTTTTTCTCCTCAATCTTTTCTTTAATTTTCCATATTCAATTGTGTTATTTTGATGATAACATTACTATATACATATATTCCATATTTGCCTAAATACGCTTTCTTGTTGAACGATTCTTATAGAAAAATATAAATTCGACCATTTCCTTCTCAATCTTTATCATCCAACCATTGATTCTTGTTTTCTTACTTACAACAAGTTCTGTTACCCCCAATGTGAATCGAAGTAGGGGAGACCGAGGACAAAAGTAACATTTTTCCTGTTTAGCCTCACTGTGGATGTCCAATGAGTCGCAGACAAAAACTTGCGATATCAACACATTTCTCATCTATTCCCGCATAAACTTGTATAGATTTATTTCCAACAGGTAGACATGTTTAGTCATAGTGAGCATTTTACCGGGACGTGTCGCGTGTTACTTTTGTCCCCCATATGGGGGATGAAAGTAACAGCCCCTTTGGTTGAAAATAACTGGCAGAAAGAAGTAGTGAGCTGAGCTCAAAACTATAAACTTCATCTATTTTCCATATATCTCTTAGGTTCAAATTTATATGTCTTTATCCATTGCTGTCGCCAAGTTATCGAAAAAATGCAAACATTGGTCTCATTAAAGCTCGTGGCTCGGGTGAGACTGGTTAAGTATAGTGATCTAAGGGATAATGATGGATGTCGCCTTAAAAATCCCGAAAACTAATCAACTCCTACAATTTCGTTCTTCATTAATGTTGGCGGCATTACTTCTTCATATCTGTTACTTTCGTCCCTTAGCATATTTTTCAAATTTGAGTCCTCGTACACAAAAGTCTAAGTAAGACTCAATTAATCTGAGTGTATTATATTACAACGGCACTATCTGACACTCACTTGTAATGTTTTTAATTTATTTACTCAATACTAAAAGCATTTTATTAGACAAATTCTGAAACGATGAATACTTACTTCAAGCGTGGAAAAACACAAATTCATTCATAACAAGGGTAGTTTGTCCCAAAGGTGGCAGATAATTTACTGGTAATAGGAGGCTACAAAGACGTATCGAATCACATTGGACTGCTTCTTACACAGAAGTCCAGGGAAGAGGAACGAAGCGTTGTTATTTTCATGACATGTTACTTTTGTCGCCGGTCTCCCCTACTCAAGTATACTACCGTATTCAGAGATAAATGGAACTGACTTTCTTCACGTTTCATTACTTTTACTACTGATTCCCAATAAAGCAATTAGATACAAACCCGTTTAGATGTTAGGTCTGTTCCATCAAGAGTCCAAAACTATCAGAAAAGTATGAAACAGTCCGAGGCATGTGCAGGTAGTCTAGTTTTAGCGTTTTTAACCAATTTGCGCATGCGTCTAACTGTTTCAGACTTTTCTGATAGTTTTGGATTCTTGATGGAACAGACCCGTTGTCAGCCAGGTCTGTATTTGAAAATTTTGAAAATATTTAACATCCTACAATTTAATTGTCAATCAGTTGTATTCAAACACAACTCTTTATCTTTATCTTCATCTTTAAGGAAATGCTTGGCAGTTAAAATCAATTCAAACAAAATCCACATCTTTATCTTCATCTTCAGCTTCTCCCCACCCATCTACAGCTGACAAACTCGGCCAATAGTAGATAAGTTCACATAGTAAAGGACAGAGATATAGTTTTGTGTTAGATTAGATTAGATAACTGGGGTCGTTTGGCTGTTCAGCCTTTCTGAATTGCGACCATTCTTGATCTATTGTTCGTACCTTTCTATATATTGGTATCCCAGAAAGGATATCTTCTTTACGAAGTTGATTATCGCTCTGGGAGACTTGTTTCCCACTTCGGCAGGCGACAGGGTTACATCGCCTAAGTAGGTGAGTCTAGTGCGAACCAAGGCATCACATTTACATAATACATGTTCGGAGGTTTCATCTTCCAGTCCACATAATCTGCATCTCTCACTGTCAGATTTGCCCAGTTTTTTGAGATGGTATCTAACTGGGCAGTGCCCAGTTGGAAGTCCCGTAATGAGTCTAAGCTCATTCCTAGTTAGGTTAAGAAGCTTCTTAGTCTTCTTAGGCGAGTAGTCAATGAACTTTCAGGCCTGTCGCATACCTGGATATTGTCTCCAGTGGAACAATTTGTTGCCCCTTTCCCATCTGTTGATCTCTTCCCTTCTGTGGCTTTTGGTCAGCCCACAGAATGGCTCTGGGCCTACAGGTTGGGCCGTTGAGCCTGACCTTGCAAGCTCGTCGGTTTTTTATTTCCTTCAATTCCCTGATGCCCTGGCACCCAAGATTTGTGTTAGGAAAAAGGATAGATATATGAATTAAATGTCCCGCTTGCTTGCTGGGCGGAACAAGCAAATCCTTAAAGAGTGAGGACGCTTGAATTGCAATTTCTTCATCGATATCCATAAAGAGTGAGAAGAAGATAAAGATAAAGAGTTGTGTTTGAATACAACTGATAATATGTTTCTGCGGGGTTGCTTTGTAGAATTCTAATAAAAGTATAATCTCATAAAAGCCACTCAAACTTTCCAGTACATAGGGTCAATTGTCCAATTGTCCCGATTCTTCCGGGACTATTCTGGTTTAAACCCTGAAAGTCCCGCCCCGCGTATCTGGAAACAAAGTGCTCAGGACGCGAAAAGTCCCAGTTTCACCAATGAGACAATATTTCAAGTTATTTAAACACGCATTTGTTGGACGGATCTTTATCATTTTTATCATAATATAGGTTTGATGAAAGCCGAATTGCTAGTTAAAGTGAATTTTACGTTTCACTGTATTCAGTCTTATTTTATAAAAGAAAAGACGAACGTCCTACAGAAATACTACTAGACTCCTGTAGTCATATCACTATGCGACTGAACCCAACAAAAGAGTTTGTCTATTGCAGCACCAGCAATACCCAATTTAATTTACAATCTTACCTGGGTTTCTCATCATTTTTAAAAACTACCTGCGTCAATATTCACAGAATTTCTCAGGCTGGTATAAGTACCCGCCTGAGGTCTTCCATTCATCTCTGAACATGCCATACATACATAATATGTTGTTTACGTCTGGTATTTTTTTAGGAGTAATTTAAATGGAAAACTGTCTCCTTTCATTTGCAGTTGCATGTGTATTATTTGTTGTATATCCTCAATTTGTTATTAACAATGATTTATATTATTGTTTTTGTACTACTTGCTGCATATGTACAGTTATGTGTTATGATGAGTACATAATTAACTAAATATTATACAATTGGAGGGGCAAAACAGTTGACATTATTATTGCTGCTAATGAGTTTCATTTGTGATAGTTGTTTTTTGAATATTATTTGATCCATCTGCTACATACGTCGTACGTACATTCGATGTGTATTTTATATTTTAAGCACCTAAAATTGAATAAATAAATCTAAATATCAAAAAATTAGAAAATCATTATCATATTGTAAATCTCAATCTAGTATATTCAATATTATTTTTAAACAAACACGCAATTTATTAATAAAATATCATTCGATAAGGACACATATACCATTATACTCACTTAATACCTCATTAATATTATATTATAGCATAACAACAATAACAATTTCGTATCCTTGACAAATTATTATTATTAGAAAATACTACATAATACACTTTATACTGATGTAGGTATACTACCTATATGATGCATTTGATGGAGAATTGGATTTAAAGATATTTGCAAAAATTCGTGATTTTCCCATTCTAGTAATTATCGTTTGTAAAATCATGCTATTTTAGAGGTAAGTTACCTATTTAATATACAATTTATTACAATAATTAATGGGTTTCATGTATATATGTATTTAGGTAATTAATTAAATGGTCAGTTGTTGTCAGAAACAATACACACAAAAACAGAATGGAAATCGATGCAATTCTAAAACAACCATCATCACAACACGCTTTAACAATCATCTATCATGATAGTAAAGTGGTAAATTTTGGTACCGTATTAACACCACATGAAGTTCTAGAAAAACCCCAGATTCAATGGCCTACAATACCAGAAAAATTCTATACATTATTAATGTTTGATCCAGATGCACCCAGCTATCGAAAACCATTATTTGCTAATATTATACATTGGTTGGTGGTTAATATACCCGGCACAAATCTAAGTGATGGTGAAACAATTGTTGAATATCATGGTTCAAAACCACCAAATCATACCGGATTACATCGATATATATTTTTAATTTTTGAATATGATCGAAAAATAGACTTTCATGAAATAGAATCATCATTGATGAGGAGTGGTGATACACGTAGAAATCGTATGAATTTCGATATAAATCGTTTTATGGAGAAATACCATTTGAAAGATATTTATGCTTGCAATTATTTTAAAGCTAAATGGGATGAATCTGTACAATATAGCTTTTGTATGAAAATTTTTTTGCACTGTACACTTGGATGTTATTGCTGTTTGAAACCGTGTTTTAAAAAACATTTATAATTCAGTATCTATATGTATTGTTTTGTGTTTTTAAATATCAACATTTGTACAATTTTTATTCAAAAATAAAAAAAGCCAATAATCCAACATTCAAAAAATAAATTTTATTACTTAAATAAAATAAAAATAATATATATTATAATACAGTTAAATATTAATTAGGAGTAATTAATTAATTAATTAATTAAGGAAAATGACCACAGCCTGTTATTTTAAAAACAAAAAATTATATAGTTTTACAAGAATCATTATACTGCCACCGATTATTCAGTTGTGTAACTTTGTTATCTTTTAATAATTTTCTTAAATGATGACCAACATTTAATTCAGCTGCTTTCAATAATTTTTCAGGTGTATCTTTATAGATAAGTTTCACCAAATCGGCTTCATTAAATTGTTTCTGTCTATTATTAATTAAAACATTTAGAATCTGTCGTTCCCTTTCATTCCGATGATCAATATAAAACTGAATTTTTTCTTTAGGATTCTGTAATAATAATAATAATAAATAAATAATGAAAATATTTTTTTGCATGTGTATCTCATCTTACATGAATAACATTTCCATGTCCTGGATAAACAATTGTCGGTTCTAAATCGGCAATATTCTTCAATGAATCCATATAATCTTTTAAATCTTCAAAAACAGCAGTACCTTCACCCAAAATACAATCACCACTAAATATAGCATTTTCTTCGATCAAATGGAAAATTACATGATCCGTTGAATGACCAGGTGTATATATAACACGTAATGTAGCACCTTCTACACTAAATTCTTGACCATCTTTTAGAAATTCAAATAGTGTAACAATATTGACGGGCAGATTATTATCATCACCTTCAGGTCGTGGATATTTCCAAATTTGAGCATGTTCTATTTATATTAGAAATTAATGATTTGGTTCTACAGAATTGTTTTTACAAAACTTACTGGTTTTCTCTTTAATATCTAAAACATCTGGTAGACCACCAATATGATCATGATGATAATGTGAAATGAAAATATGTGCTAAATCGATATCTTCGTGTTTTAGAACTTTTGTTAAATGGTTGATATATTGCGGCACATCAGCATCACCAGTATCAATTAAGATACGCCTATAAAAAGACAAGAATACAAAATTTATTGATTGATAAGTTTCACTTCTTATTGTTAAAATAGAATAGGTCAGAAGGTTATTGTTAGATTTTATTGTTTCTACCCATAAGAAGCAATTATATTTAGTATAAATAATATATTGTAATACGGATGCGAAAAGGGCTTCATTGCAACACCACCATTCGCTCGAGTGTTACATACTATTTTTTCTATTTTGGGCCCTTTTATACCCTTTTCTTGATAAAAATCGACTTTTTGAAATTTTAGGGAATTTTGTGGTAGTTGGTATTGCTAACCGCACTAACGTGATTTTTGAAAATTCAATTGTTTTTATACCAACTTCGAAAAAATAAATTATACTATACCGATAACAGTGCTTTAATAGCTATTAACAAACTGTTTGCGGTGCTATAGGGAATGTTTACCTCCCACCCTAATGGTGGGAAATTGCACAATTGCTTCCACCATTTGAGTGGGGATAAACTTCTGGTTTTGAACATAGGGTGCTCATACTTCTAACTTCTAACGTCTAGAGGGTACTAGTTGTTTTGAGCATTATAAAGGCAGTGGGGTGAAATACCATTGAGAAGCCAACGTGTGGGAGAGTAACCAGAGAAGAGAATATTTTTTTTGTCTCACCTTGTGAGCTAACATAACAAAGCGCATGCGTCTAAATAACGCCCTAGCGTTTCCACTTATAAAAACTTGCGCATAAGCATGAAACCTTTCAAGGAAGGAAAGAAGATATGTCTTTCCTTTACCTCGATCTTGGGTCTCCGGTTTCACCCCACTGTATAAAGGATATGTTGACAATGCTCAAACAGGTAGCACCCTCTACACGTTAGAAGTATAAGCACCCTATGTTCAAAACCAGAAGTTTATCCCCACTCAAATGGTGGAAGCAATTGTGCAATTTCCCACCATTAGGGTGGGAGGTAAACATTTCCCATTGAAGAAATAAAAAAGAAAACATTAATTTTAAATCGGCGCCTAACTTATTCAGGTGTGCCATGCCTTAATTTCAATAAAAATCCCCAACCATCTAAATATTGTTATACATCGGTGATGATAACAAATTTATTATAAAAGTATTGTTATACCTTTTACCAGTTCCAATGATATAAGTGTTTGTTCCTTGTAATGTCATTGTTCCTGGATTACAACCAAGGACACGGATTATTCTTGATGATAATTTCGTAACGGCTGGTATTACAGCTGCCATTTTCCCAAATTAGTAAATTCTTACTGCAAAAAAAAATGATAATAATAAACCCTCAAACTCCGATAAAGTGAATTTAACAGACAGACAGACAAAAACTGCGATTGTACCAAATTGGGATGATAAACTGATAAAATGTTAATTTTTGTTTGTTTGAAGCGTTTGAAGGGCAAGCATATGGGGAGGGGGACAGGGACAGTTCAAGTTCAACAGCTCGCTAGGTCAGGTAGCCTATCATCGGAAAACGATTAGGGATGGGCAAAGTTTTCTAAAACTATCGATATCCGATTTTCTGTAAAAAAATATCGATGTATCGAAATATATTTCTCTAAAAATGTAACTTCTTACGAATAATAGAGAAATTCCATGTTGACTTGTTACCGCGGTGTATAATACTATAATACTTATAATAATATATTATACATACTAATAATGATAATGATGAACGGTAATAATGATAATAAATGAATAATCTTAATGATGATGACAATAATATTAAATATACCAGATTTGAAAAACACTGCATGTGCTACAAATTGGTGGAAACAAAGAGTAGAGATTAGAAATGATCTCGGGGACACCAACAGAAAAGAACTGAATAATTTCACTGAAAGAAGTTCTGGTCATTAACCAAATTTTTCGATATCTTTTTTTAGAAATATCGATTTTACTTCGATTATCCGAATTCCGTAATATCGATATTTTAAGTTCAATTGAAAAGGCGATTATCGATATTTTTTGGCCATCCCTAAACAAGATGAGCATGGTTTCCGAATAGTTTGACAGATACCTACAAAAAATAACCTCAATTCGCGTAAGAAACGATTCTTTTAAATGTTTTTTTTTTTTGTAGGAAAAGAAAACAGAAGGAGAATGTGGAAAATTTCAATTCCAATACAAATACCTATGCATCGAATTAATACAAGTCTGTTTTGATCAGAAATAGCGTATAGTACATACATATATTTTGTATCCGAACACAGGAAAAAAATTACCTTTAGTTTGAATATTAATATCACTGAACGACTGAAGTAAGTTAACAATTTGTCATGGCTTTATATACATAAATTGTACCTTGCACCCATGTGCCTCTGTCTATATAAAAGTAGCGATTAAATAAAATAGAGCTTTTCGATGATAAACGGTTTTTATCTTATATGTACATATATGTAAATATATTATGTATGTACATACATGTATGTACATCATACATATTTCTTTGGAGTTTCTTCTTATCAGTTTTAGCTAACAAGATCATATTACGCTCTTATAAGGTCATGTTTTTATTAAAAAATGTATTAATGATACGACTTGCCATGAATAGAACTTTAGTCTTATAATTTGACCGTTAATTTTTCTGATAAGGATTGTTTTTTATTTCAAGTACATATTTTCTTTTCTACTAAACTATATACTAGAATAAAATCAAAATCAATTAACTTCCCATCAAACTGGATTAAAGTGGATATTTTGTATCTCGATATGTACCTAGTATGTATACGGCCAGGGGCGGATCTATAATGAAGCTTATGAAGCTCAAGCTTCAGGGCCCCCGGTACTCAGTTAGAATAAAGTAGACCTTAGAATTAATAAGCAAAAGCAAGGGGGGCAACATTCTTGGCAAGAGTGAACCAAGGATGCTAACGATGTATTAGCTCGCTTTTGAAGGGCCCCTGAATATATGGATCCGCTCCTGTGTATGTACTAAATAAAAACTAAATCTGTAATCTTAATACATACGTATATGTACCTATTTGTTATAGTATTAGAATAGTATTAGCTACCTGTTATCATCAAGTTTTACGAATTTTTTAAACAAGATTGCCAAATCATTTGGAATTTTTTTAAATAATGTCCTACAGTTTTTCCAGAAAAATAATAATCAAATAGAAATCCCTATCAAATTTATTATGATTCATTAATTTTATAATGAAAAAAAAGACTGAAAACATTCTACATGATAGGAGTACATAATATACATACGACATATGTATATAATAAATATAATTAATAATGTGTTTATGTCTGTGTCTTTTTTCTTCTTGTATTTTTAATTTTTCAAACAGATCTATATGGTTTCAATAAGGTTTATGCGAGTACGTTGCCATCATTTATTTTTCATTTTTATTTGGTGAAATTTTTTTGTAAAAATGATTTTTTTTTAAATTTAAAACAGCTTAAAAATAGTAAACATGTGTGTAGATTATAAAATAAATTGGATATGGTTCATTAATATTTCGGCACAAACAGTTAAATAAGTATATAACAGACAGTCAACATTTTCTGTATCCACAACAAATAAAAAGTAAAGTACCTAAAAAAAACAACAACGAAGAGCATATAATACTGACAATGAATTGAGAAAGGATAAGTTGCTGAATTCGTCTCCGGTTTACAAATTATGACAAAGTTTATAGATTTCTTGTATTCATCTTTCTATCTAAGAACTTCCGAAAATTTTAAATCAAACAAGAGAAAAACACGATTGAAAATTTCGATTCTTGTTTGATTAATTTGCAGTCTTCCCATTTGAATTTTTTTCCCGCTTGTTAATGTACTTAATAGGGCTGGGCGATATTGGAATTTTGATATCGATATTTCGACGTTCGACAAGATCGATATATCGGAATTTCTTGGCATATCGATATTCTATGGATATATCGATACATCGATAACTAAAAAATAAATAACTATTTGCAGTCTCAACGATCTATGTATGTATGCTTTGTATCCAAATATGCCTACGTGTAAATAATTACCAATATATAAAAAAATATCGATATCATGCATCGATAATTCGCTATATCGATAAAATTTAAGTCATATCGATATTCTTCTCGATATATCGAAGATCGCGCCCAGCCCTAGTACGTAGATATTGGTATAGATATGATGAACCGATAAAATACAGTGGAATTTCTCTAGAAGGAACCTCCAAGGGACCGTCCAAAAAGTTCGTTATACATATAGAAGTTCATGTAGAAAATTCATGAACATACTGCTGTTCGTTAAAAAACAATAAAAAAAAACCAAGACGTAGCTGAACAGAAATACATACCCGGTAAAAAATGATCTTAATCGCTTTTCTTCTATCTAGTAGGGCTGGGCGCCATCTTCGATATATCGATAAGAATATCGATAATCGATATGACTTTTAAATTTTATCGATATATCGATATATGTATATACTATTGGAAATTATTCACACATTGGCTTATTTGGATATGAAGTATGGATCGCTGAGACAGCAAATAGTTATTTATTTTTGTCGATATGTCGTTATTTCATTAACAATTCAGCTATCGATATATCGATATATTTATACAATATCGATATGCCAAGAGACTCCGATATATCGATATTGTCGAACATCGAAATATCGATATCAAAATTCTAATATCGCCCAGTCCCTATTATCTTTAATCAACACTAAACAAAGTTGTTCTTCTACACGAAATGGGGTAAAATATTATGTAAATAATAGTCTACGTGACAGAATTTTGCAAAATCAATATACAGTAGACTTTCGAAAAATCGACAATTCGCTATAACGGCACTTTTCTGTTTACCGCGTCAACCAAAAAATAAAACAAACTTCCAAAATAACGGAAAAATCGAAATATCGATATCACCAATTCCCCGGCGGTGCCGTTGTTTGGAAAGTCTACTGTATCGATAATTTTTATGGTTGAAATTTTTATTTTCTCGTTTATTTGTAAATAAGTAAATGTAGGTAACATACTTTCCTATTTTTTTTTTATCTCTGTCTGTATATATGCATAATAGTCAGAAAAAAATCCAATAATCATAATCCTTCGCATGATTCAGAAAAAGGACACATCAGAAAGATAATCTCTTAAATTGAACTTTTTACACAAGTCAAGGTTTACGGTACAAGGAGATGTTTTAAATATATTATAATAAAACATTTTATTTTATCCTTTGATGATAACCCTTTTCAAATTGTATTATCCATACATATAGCTGTATATGTAGAGTAGAAAAAAATAAAAAGGAGGCAAAAAGAAATCATGTTTTGACTTGGAATGTTGTGACAAACTAAGGTCATAGTCTCTCATTTATTGGATGGTATGTATGTACGTTAAAAACAAAACAATGATAATACATATCTATTTTAATATGAAAGACATATTATAATATATACAGTAGATACCTATTTAGAAGAATTACTGTTTAAAATATTTGTGAGGATTTATCGAAATTATATAATCAAAAAAAAAAAAACAAATGTTCCCGGAGTCGGTTCTCTCTGCGCTGAATTTTTAATTCAAATTAATAATGAACGAAAAAGCAATTTTACGATCTAAAAATTGATGATGATTTAATTCCTCATTATAAAGTTTTGAAAAAATTTGATAAAGCTCGTTAGTGCTAACGACCTTATATAAAATTAATTTGAAATAAAACAATCAATAATATCTGTCTGTGGAGGAAGTTGATTGACTAAAAACAACACATCATCGAAAGTAATAACAAGATTACGTTTAAGAATTTCTGATACGATAGAATTTTATCATTATAGGTTTTTTTTTCATATTTTCTTTGCCATTTTTCTCCTTTGAATTCATTCATATCGATTTCCAGCATTTAAACTATTTCCATAATATTTTTGCCAAATTTTATCAATCTCCCTACCCACATCTAAATCTTATCATTAATTGTTGTTTGTTGTTTTGTAGTTTATTTTTGTGTGTTTGTGTTTTTAGCAAGTTTTAACACTAGGAAATTAATTTTCGTCACGTATTTTAGTTGGCCAATTATTCTTAATTATGTATCAATAATAATGAATGAGACAGTGGCATATACATATATCTTCTCCTAAATACACATGATACAGGTATATATTTAAAAAATAATAATTATGTAAAATAAATAAAATTTCGTTCGTAAATTTAAAAAAAAAAAATTATCATCTTCGTATCTTTTTTGATGGTGGTGGCATCATTTCACTATCATCTTCAAATCGATATCGTTCAATATAATCTAATAATTTTTCTTTAGTTATTGGATTTTGTATACTTCCACATACAGCTAAAAAAAAAGAAAAACCGAAATGTATTTATTTATTATTGAAAGTACAATAAAACAGAGAGTACCTTTGGCAGTGTTATAACTATTAGGAAATGATTTATCTGTACGCTCCCTCATAAATTTCCATTGGTTATCTTCGAATTTACATTCGATTATTTTATTATCTAGATCTTTTAGTGCTTTTGTATATTTCATTTTAGCAAATGGTTGATCGAAATGTCCAACATATAATAGGCCAATTTTACGTGATACAATTCTATAACATATAAATGGGTATTTTTTAGTTAATAAATCTCATTTTATTATTGAATATTAACAATGAACTCACCCTTCACCTTCTTCTTTTACAACTTTCAATCGAAAATCAACTGAATTCATATCAATTGGTTTCCATTTTAACACATCATCACATCGTCCAGCTGTATATGGTTCTTTAGATGGTTGAAATATTAAACCATCCGGTTCATGTGATAATGTACGTGCAAATTTTTCACCTAATAAATTTACAGCTTGTGTAATCTCCCAAAAGTCTTTTTTACGTACACTAAATGGTTCTTTAATTTTATTGATTAAACCATTCTCCATTGCTGAATATCTTGGTTTGATTATTTCATTTTCTAAACAATATAAACGTGTTGGATGGAATGGCATTTTACCAACATCTTCACCTTCAAATTTGATTATATCATAAGCTAAATAACGTGGTATTTGTTCACCATTCACTTTATCGATCACCATTTCCTTTAAAATTAATAATTATATATAATTACTATTCATCAAAATAATAATTAAATAATGAAAAACATACACCATCTAATAGAGTATTTTTTAAATGCCTTCGTAAATCTTTTCTATGTAGAAATGTTAAACCGTTAACTTTAAAAATGTTATTATCACGATCAAAAAAATAAATTTCTTGATAACCATCAATTAACATCATATACCGTGTACCATCAGCTTTCCATGAGACTCGATATGGTTTTTGATGTAATAATTGTATATTATTAACGTCCATTGATACTGGTTGACAACCTGGAAAACCTTTCTTTCTCCATTCACACATTACTTGAACTTTCTTTTGTAAATTGAAAGCTTTCGGTTGTTCTGTAAATACTTCAACACCAGGTACACCTTCCATAAAACAAGCGTTCGATTTGGATTTTTTCGTAGCAGATTGACTGAAACATTTATTCTCCGAATAGTAAAAAGGAAATTAGTAAAAATTACAACCGAAAAATACTTTGATGTTGAAGCCGAACTTTCATCAGTTACATCTGATTCTGTACCATTATTATCAAAACACCAGTCAGGTAGATCTGGAGCAGGTGGTGTATCTTCGACATCATCATATCTACTGTACAATTCAGTTAAATAATCACTTTTATAGATTCCCGGAGGTCTAAATAAAAATTACAATTCAAGATTGTAAATAAAATTTGACAAAAACAAAATTACCGCGCCTTAGCAAACATTTCTAAAGCAACTTGAAGACTACAGTCCATTTTCTCAATTAAATATGCAACAATAAGGAAACCAGTTCGATTGAAACCATGTGTACAATGTACAGCAATACATTCTAATGGATGATGAATAATAAAATTATGTACTAATTGTATAAATGTTGCTGTTTGTTCACTTGATGGTGTTTCACCATGTCCACGTAATGGTAATTTTATATATTTACATTCTTGCTCTTCTATTTCTTCTTTATCATAGAAACGATTTGTATTGGTTAGATCTATCCATAAACCAAATTTAATCTACAACAACAATCAACAGATAATGCAACATTTTGGAGAAGCTTCATTTGTTCAATTTACTTTTTTCGCTTTGCATAGGTCAAATAGCATTTTTGGTGGGAAACGCGACTCCGGTGGTACTAATTTATCAAAATTATGGCCAAGTGGTGTTTTTAATGCCATAAATTTACCAACAATCAATTCAGCAGCCTTACGGGGACAATTCAACCAACGACTTGGTAGAGGACCTGGATTTCTACGAGACCCACTCATTTTTTCTTTATACTCCCTAAATTCTAAAACAGAAAAAACATCTACAAACTGCACGAGATTTGAGGTTAGTTTTATACTATATATTGAACAAAGGAAGAATGTTACTTACCACAAAATATTTCTCTATTATTGTCAATGGGTAATAGTTATAGATTTTAACATTTTTTCCACATAATGTTTTCTATTTATAATTATTCGTGTTTTTCTTTTCTAATGAAGAAAAACTTTCTCAATTAAAATTTGTTGAAAATGTCAAAAACAGCTGTCATCGCTGTCATCATGGTTACCAACATAGAGAAATGTCACCAATCTAACCACAATAAAAAAACTGAGTTTAGGCAGAGAGAAATACATATGGAGAAGGAACACTCAACGCTTTGAAGTTGATTTCAGCGCCCCTATAAGCTAGTTATCCTAACTAACTGAAAACGCAGGAAATTAAATTACTGCCATTTTTCGTGCAAAACAAAAGGTTACATACTATCCAGGGAAGAATAAATTACACGAATTTGTTTTGAAAATAAACAGTCGTTTGTGTTTTATTAGTCAACTTAAAAATTAGTCAAGATTTCCAGTGGCTAAATTTCACATATGAAAATTAGCGCCATCTATCAATTGATTCCAGATTTAGTAAATGTCACCTCTCGTTTTTCTATCCGGATCGGCGGGCTACAATTAGTACAATAAAATTGGTGACCGCCATCAGAGAGAAATAGACACCCAATGCTAAATAAAATACTGATTTTAGCACCTCTATGATTTAGTTATCATACTATCTCAAAACGCTGGAAATTCAAAATACTTCTTATATTTCTAACTGTTTACAAGAAAAAAATAGAAACTATTCTGCGACGAACACAAACACTTCAATCCAATTTTATATTATTTGATTTTCCATTATTTTCTTACATATTTGCTTTTATACTAGTATTTTTTGTACGTAAAATATGCTTCACTCCAAGAGGCTTTTTCGCGTATTACCAAACATTTTTGCGAACGAAAAA
>JAZBHA010001701.1:1328-15949 GCA_037464855.1 Iselma pallidipennis | reverse complement strand
ATGCCACTCCAAACTGTAACATTATATGATACTGATAATCCAAAGAGTATTGAGAAGATGAAGAGGAATTCACAAGATTTGATACAAGTTGATGTGCCAAAGAAACGACGACGGGGTAGTTTAATTTAAACAAAAAAAGGTTGTTTTTCTAATTAAAATTTCAATATTTTAGGAAACGTAGATAATGAGATACTGGTTAATTGGATAAGCGAACAAGTTCGTGAACATGATGATATAATTTTAACCGATTTAGCATCAGTATTTCGTAATGGAAAAACATTATGTGCAGTAATCAATCATTATCGTCCGGATTTATTAGATTATAATTCAATAAAAGATGGTGATCCTATCAAAAATAATCAATTAGCTATAGATATTTTAGAGAAAGAAATTGGTAAATTAATAATTCGCAAACCAATTTAAAAATAAATTTATAATTTTTAATAATAATTTTTAGGAATTTCTCCAATTATGACTGGTGAAGAGATCACCAATACAGATGATTATTTAACAATGGCAACATATTTAACACAAGTATATGATACGTTCCGTTGTGAAATTCCACATATAAAACATCCAAGATTGGTAAGTCCTTCCGGTTTTTTGTTTTTTTGTTTTTTAGTTTTAAAGACAACAAAAATTTAATTTGAAAAATTTAGCATGAATTCTTTGATCTTCCTTTACCACCATTACCACCACCATTATCATTACCAAATCTATTTGATTTATTAAAGAAACGAATCGATGATGATTTTTGTCGATTTATTGAAAATAATCAAGAGATTTTGGAAAATCAAAGTGAAATTGGAGAAACTGATAGATCCAGTCTAGTAGAAGAGTCCACATTTAAGTCCCAAATAATAATTAAGAGAAATGATTTCGGTTTGTACTTTCCTCCTCTCATAATAGTCGATTTACATACTACAGTGTGATCTATAAAATTTTTGGTCAAGTTGACGTAAGAAACGTATGTCTACACTTTACCGTTTGTCACTAACCTGCCATATTAAGTAAGGTTAATGTTGTTGACGTGTGTGTCCAAAAATTGGAATCACTACGTATTTGGATTGTTGTTGCTAATCAAAATCCATATTTAACATGAAACTAGAGCCCCTTTGTTGTGAGAATCGAGGCGGATCTTAAAGTGTCGTAAACTCTGTATAGATGGCGATACTGTAGCAAGCAGCCGAACTAATATGCACGCAAGAACATACGTTTGTCATGGCACCCTTTGACCATAAATTTTATATATGTAGGGTTCTGTAATGACATTCCTGTCAAATTTAAATCGACTTTTCGTTCGTGTGTGAGATGAAAATTTATTAAATTTTCGTTAAAAATGAATGCTTTTCTAGAAGAAAACGTTGAATCTCTAAGAAATTCTAGTGAAAATTATACAATTAATGAAAATTATGATATACTAAAACCAATTAGAAAATTATCACCAATATATGAAGATTTAATAACGGAAGAAAAGAAACATGTTATCAGTAGTGATAACAGAACATCAATAGTTATCAAACCAATAAAAAAATGTTCAAAATTTAAACCGTTCCATCAAATTCAACAAACTAGAAGTGAAGTTTGTCTTAGAACCAACAATAATAATGTTAATAATCAAGTTGTATGTTTTTCCTATTCCTGCTTATATCTTCTTGATGTTCCTTGTTCATTCTCTTGTCTTCATATTAGTTAATGTATTTTTGTTGTGTTCTGTAGGAATTACCACCGGAAGCTAGACGTAATGAACCATCATGGAAAAATATTAGGGAATTACCATCAGTAATACTACAACAGCCAATAGCAGCTGCAATATCAACAAGAACTTCCAATAAGCATAAACGACATGCTGATGCATTAATGCCAACTAATAATAAAGGAAATAGTGTTGAACGGAAAACAAGGAAACGACGTACAATAGAGAAAGTTGGTGCTAGTGTTGTAAGTATATTTCTATTAATATTTATTTGGTATAATCTTATTATTAAATCATATTCCGTTACGATTATTATTATTATTATTATAACATTTTTTTCATATTCTTTCTTGTACTAACAATTATTTTTTACTTTTATTATACAATTATTAACATTTTTATTTTAGTTTATTATTTTTTTGAAAAAAATCCTCTTTCAGATCTTCTTCCAATCATTCCTTGAAACTTTCGCAATTTGTTTAGTTGCCCTAATAACTGATATCCTGCTTGATTCAATAATCTGATCAAAACTCCCTGTAAGTTCCTTCATAATTTTCCTCAAGTTATTATTATTTTTACTGATTTTTATTTGTAGATCCTTTTATTGTTTCCTGAATTTGTAAATTAATTTGTGTTTTAAAATAAAACAAATCATTTCATTTTTTTTTTGTATTGTATTGTAAATTTTGAATTAAAGGAAGAACGCCAGAAAATCTTGGAAGAAATCGTAGCAAATCGTACTGAACGACAAAACAAACGTAGACAACAACGTCGTTTACAAACTGAACAATTTCTAAAAAGTATACAAATGTTACAAGCAAATGCTAAACCGGATGCATCACAACCATTCGAAGATTATTCGATATTTTTGTATAGACAATCAGCACCGAATTTCGGGGATCGTGTTAAAGATTTAGAAAAGAAATTCACTTATGTGCCTGTAAGGAAGGGAGGGTGTGATTTTTTCTGTGTGTCTAGTGTGCTTTTTTAACAACAATTTGCCAAAATCATTAACATTCACTGTTAGTCTGGCGTTATTTTTTCTCCTAACAATTATTGATTGTATTGTTTGTTGTTTTTTTTTTTTTATTTCTTTTAGCCCCAAAACAGGGTAAGTTTATTGGCAGTGATAAGAGCAACACAAGAGTGTTTTTTTTTTCGTTTATTAATCTTGAAATCTAATCGTCTTTAAATCGTTTTTGATTAATTATCTATTCGAATTTATTGTGTGTTCAGGATCATGAGAATAAGTTACCGAACCAGACACGTGGTAATAATGCAGCCGATGAAGATTTGGCGGCTAGAATCAAGAATTTAGAAGATAAATGGAAGGAACCGGTACAAGTTGAGAAGAAACCAAGAGATTTATTACGTGCAATTGGTAAAATTGAAACGTCCGATTGGAATATTAAAGAAATTGAAAAGAAAATCCGTGAAAATAAACTAGGAAAACCAAAAACAAATCAAGATAAAGAGAAAGTACCGAAATGGAGTAAGGAGCAATTTGTAGCTAGACAGACGAAAATGGAGAAACAACATCTTGATCGACAGGATAGTGCTGAAGGTTTCTAGACGATAATCACAAAAAATGTTTAAGTTTTTATGTTTTTTTTTTTTGTTTAATTGTAGCAAAATTCGCCGACATCGATCGTAATATTAAACACTTGGAATTGAAATTGAAAGAAGGTACATCTAGAGATTTGGGACAAAATAAAGTTGCTAGTATTACGGAGAAATTAGCTAGTAAAGTACCCGAGAATGAACAAAAACCACTCCAAAAAAGTGTAAGTTTTCTTTGTTTGGTATAGCATATTTAGCGGCCCCTATAAACAAAATTTTAAAGGGGTATTGGTTTTGTTGTGTCTGTCCGTCTGTCACGCGCATCAATTGAAACCGATATTAGATATGAACAAATGAATTTCAGATTCGAACTCCCCATGTTCTGAACCCGTAAAATCTGACCCCTGATTTCACTTCTGGTCCCTCTTAGGGGTAGGCACCCCTAAACCACCCCTATTGCAATACGTACGGACACCAGAAGAATCGGAAGCTCTCAAAACGTAAATATGAATTTTTTGAAAATTTTCACTAGCGCATTTCCACCCCAAATTAGAGGGTAATTTTCACAACCGAGTAACGCTGGCGGTGAATTAATCAGTTCGTTGTCAAAATTATCCTTTAATTTGGGGAGGAAATTCATACTTACGGTTTGACACCTTCCGCTTCATCTGATTAGGTCCTTTTGCCCCTATAGGTTGAAATAGGGGTGGTTTAGGGGTGCTTACCCTTAAGGAGGATGATCGACTTCGCCTACTCAGGGGCTGCTAATTTTCAAGTTTGTGCAAAGTGCAAACTTTAATAGCTAGGAGGAGTTTTTTTAAAATTAAATTGATTTATTTTCTTTTGATAGCAATCTCGTCCTGCTGTCGTTCTACCTCAAGGATCGGAATTTTGTCATTTCTGTGGTAAACGTGTCTACCTCATGGAACGTCTTTCAGCCGAAGGTCGATTCTTCCATCATGGTTGTTTCAAGTAATACCCCGATTAAATGAAATATTTATTATTTTTCTATTAAAAAATCGTATTTTTTTTTCGTTAAAGGTGTCAGTATTGTCATACACAACTCCGTTTAGGTTCTTATGCCTTTGACCGTGATGGTTTATACGATCATAAATTCTTCTGTATCCATCATTATGGTATGCAAGGTGAATTGAAGCTTACAAATAAAGTACTACGTAAACCATCACAGAAACAAAAAAGTCCAGAAAAGAAACTATTAAATAATAGTGGTATTAGTGGTGTTGATTTATTAGATCGTGTACGTACACCGGAACGTATAGAATTCTCGAATCTCAATACTGGTAATCATCCATTATCAGATCAAGATGAATCTCTCAGTCAAATGGATGAAGATGAATGGACTGATAGGAATTTCGGTGCATCTGCAGCTGAATTGGGCAGTAGTGATGATGATGAATCGTCCAGTCTTAGGTTTATCTCTCCCATTAATTCCAATTTATTGTTTATTAAACAGGAGATTTTTACAGTGATACTGAAAGCGATGATGAAGATGCCTATGAGGAGGCTCTAGAAGAACCCGCCACAAAAGAAGGTACCCTGAAATGGGCGGAACGATTCAATCGACGCTATTCAAAGAAACGTAACGATTCGGAATCAGATGATTACAGTAGTTCGGATCAATCCAGTTATTACGAGAATACAAGTGATGGTATATATTATTAATTTTATATTATTTGAATTGACAATTTTCAATTTTTTGTAACAATTATCTGTTTGTTTATAGACGATGATTCGGAAACGGCAACGGAAGGTGAAGAAGAGATCCGTGCTAGAGAGTTACGTAAACAGGAGGTCCGCCTTGAACCACCAGTTATCCAAACGGATACCGGAACTGATACTGAGGTGACGTCACCATCTAATAATAATAATAATAATAATACTCTTAATAGTAATAATGATAAAATTGATAATGGTAAATCATCTTCGCTGTCATCGGATGAATTTAGTAGTGCAGAATCGGGCAATATCTCATCAAATAATTCCGATAATAAAAAACCAAATAATAATAATAATAATTTTGTATTAACAAAAAGCGCAACAACTGGTACTGTATTAGGAAAACCACCACAACCCATCAGAAATTTCTTATTACCACCAAAAGATAAACGTAAAAGTTCATTTGGTAATGAGTTTATATCGAAATTCCAACGATCTGAACCTGAACCATTACTTGTTATAAAACGGACACCAAGTAAAATCAATTTACCGAAAGAAATTGGTAAACCAAAAGTTGCAGTTAAAGCGAATATTGAAAATGCTAAAAAATATTTTGGTGAAACAACAACAACAACAACAACAAAACCTAAATCAATTTTAAAACGTTCAGATACACTAGCCAGTCCACAATCAAAACCAAAAATGATTAAACAAGTTAGTTTACCGGAAAAACCGAAAATCCCCCCAGAGAATCCACCTAAACAAGAAACGGGTAGTTTCAATTTTGAACCAATTGACGATGATTTGAATAGTATTGATGATTATATTGAGAATTTAATAGCAAATGAAGATGAATTATTGAAACCAATTGATCCAAATAAATATAAATTACAGAAAACAACACCACCTATTTCAGATACAGAACGTGATAAGAATACAATTGATAATGATGATGAGGAGAAGCTTTCAAGTAGTATTGAAGATTTATTTGCAGCTTTAGAAACAGAAACTAAAGCTGATAATTTTGAAATGGTGAAACAATCCGATGAGAAAATTGATGATTTATTAACATGGATGGAAGAATTGGATCATCAATCGGATAATAATAAGAAGAAACCATATCGTTCATTAAGTGATGCTAAATATAAACATTTAGAACGGGTTTTAAAAGTACCAAAACGTGCTGATAGTGTTATCAATCGTATACCAAAAGATAATATAAAATATTTCGAAAAACATCTATCTGGTAAAAGTGATATTAATGATAATAATGATGATGGAGGTGGTGGTGGTGGTGGTGCAATGAGAAAATTTACATTAGCACGTTCCAAAACGGATATCCATTGTAATAAAGCGAGGAATTCGGTAGATTTAGATGCCGTTAGTAATGTTGATATTAGAAAGGTTTTAGAGAAATTTGAAAAAGCTACCAATAATAATAATGATAATAATAATCAAGATAGTAGTAATGAACAAAAACCGAAATTTAAAGGTGGTGGTAAAAGATTCTCTCTAACAAATTTCAAACAAAATAGTGTAGAAATGGGAGGTAGTGGACGTAATTCGAAAAATCTTGAAGATGCTATTCAAGATTTTCAAAATTTTGTTGATAATATTGATAAGAAGAAATCGGAACAAAAAGAACAAAATGTAGCTCAAGAACAAAACTGGTGTGTCGATATTACAGTTTCCACAATACCTAATTTAGAGTTTATTAATAATTTAGACAATTATTGTAATGATAATCTTGTAACAGAAATGGCTGATAACAAAGAAATTGATAATAAGTCACAAGACGACAATGAAAATCCAAATGAAACAACGAATCACCAAATATCTAGTGATAAGGAAAATGGTGATATTATACTAGTGAGTGATAACAATATTACAGATGCAATTGAAGAAGCAATTGAAGAAATTGTTGATAAAGAACATAATGATAATTTTGAAACACTACAAGAAACAGATAAAGAAGAAGCATCTATTCAGGATGATGCAAATGGAATTGTTAAAAATATAGAAAAAACTATTATTGATAACGAAAATACACCAACATTTAATCAGAAACCAATAAATATTGATGATCTATATGCTAAAGTTAATAAACCAAAAAAATCTGTGGAGGAAACTCCTCAAACACCACCAATAGTACCGCAACGTACACGTAGGAAATCAACAGAAGATAAAATTGTACCGCCACCAAAACCAGTACGACAACGATCATTTGAACAAAAATTGAAAGTAAATAATGAATCACCACCACCACAAGTACCACAAGTACCACAACGGAAACAACGTGCAATATCAGCATCACCATTACCACAAAAGAAATCAAATTTCTTACCATCACCATCACCATCATCATCATCATCAAATAATAATAATTTGACTGATAATAGTCGTGATAATAATAATAAGAGTCTATCAACAACAGATCTAGCTGTGAAAAAAGAAATGGTAAAAACTTACCATTTACCTCTACCGCAAGTTCCTATACGTTCTAGATCGAAAACATTAGATGGAAAATTGAATTATAATCAATATAAAGATAAAGATAAAGACTGTTGTATTCAGTAGGTGTTTTTTTTTTGTACTGTTTTTCTAAATTTTCTAGTCATTTTTGTACACGCTACAATGTGTTTGTTTTTTTTTTCAAGTGGAAATATTCCACTGTTACAAATCGGATTGAAATACGCTTATAATTAATACTTTCTGTGTTATTTTGTTTGTTAAATTTGTTGAAGAGTTTATCTAGTGTTGAATATATATGTGGAGGTTTATCTAGTTAATTTTATTATTATTATAAATAATTGTTTTTGAATTTAGAAGAATTATAATGCATTCACAAAAATTGCAACACAATTCCTTTAAAATTATCAAGGTGTTTCAACAGTCACGTTTTAGCAATGGTCGAAGGTAATTATAATAGGCGTGGTAGTGGAGTGTTTCTTTTCTTTGTACTCTTTTTTATTTATTTTTAATTATTATTCTGTTTTTTTTTTTGTTAAATGTGATTAATTGCATTTAATCCATTGCTGACGTGAGTGTTGCTTGAATTGCTCTCTAACAAACAACCAACCAAAATGAGTTACGCCGTTATTTTAGCTGTCGGCGCCCGTGTTCTATTCTTATTTATTTTGTGGTGGTAATGTGATTGAGAAAATTTTTGTTTTTTCAGGTGGTATCCGATGAATCCTCATCGGAATCATCGAGTGAAGTACGTAATTCAGCTACCGAGATTTCAACAGATTCGGAATTTGCACATGACGATCCGACACCGACACGTGAAATACCACCGATTGTTTTCAATGATTTTTATATAACGAAAACACGTGGTAGTAGTAATCATCCACCACGACGTATACAGGTGACGTCTGGTTATATACAGAAACCGGCAAATAATGGGAGAACACCACCACAACCATCAACAACAACAACAACAACAACAAAAACCATCACCACTAATATTGCAACAACAACAACAACAACAAAACCTACCAGTCGTGATAATATTGAATTGAATTTAACACCACTTGTGCCTTCGACACCGTCTATTTTACGTAAAACAGCACCAACAGCATTACGTCCTGCACCAGAGGGTTATGCATTGAATCGTACACAAAGCACTGGTGGTATAGCTGCTAAAGTTTCATTAGAATTAAAAAAGAAATATTTATTAGGTGAAACGAACAGTCCAAGTGGTATACAAAAATCTGGCAGTGCATCAACATTAGATACAAAATTGAAATCGTTCCATACAAATATCAGTGATTGTCAGAAATTATTGAAACCGGCCAATGAAATCAGTGCTAGTATGCAAACATTTTGTAATAAATTAAATGAGAAACTATCACCAGTTGTACCAGCAACACCGATAATAGAAATTTCTGATGATACACCAGTTAAAGATAATAAACAACAATCAGACCATGAAGAGAAAATAGAACAAGAAGTTGAGGAGAAGTACGTTTTCGAAAATGAACTAGAAGGACGTCCACGTAGTCCGTTACATGAAACATCAATTATTGTACCGAAAATTGATTGGAATAAAACAAAAAGTCAATCATCAGATTCTTTATCGGAGAATTCCAGTGATAATCCTGAACCGAAATTTGATTTTAAGCAAATACCTAAAGTACAAGTCGATGAAATTCCACCAGATTCACTGACAATATTTGATGAACGACAACAACAACAACAACAACAACACGAGGAAGAGACAGCCTTATCAACAGTATCATCAACGAATAATGAACCATCATTAAAATCGATCACCAGTGAAAAGAAAATGTTGAATCAACCAAAACATTTGCCAGACATAGAAATTAAAGAAATCCTACCGGAAATTCATAATTCATTACATATAAAGAAGAAAGATAATAATATTATTGATATAAAGAGTGGTCATAGTTCACCACAATCCGATACTGAACAACAAACTGGACAATTAACAGAAACTGAATTATCAGATTGGGCACGTGATGGTGTTGTTTCCGATGATTTAGAAGATGTTGAATGTGAATTAAATCAAAATGATAATAAAAAGACTTATCAACAACAATTAGGTGGTAAAGATAATAATAATAAAATGATAATAACAGAAACAATGAATAATATATTAAGTAAAAATTTAGATAATATAGAATTTATGGATACCGGTACGGAAACCAGTAGTGATGATAATAATATCAATGATGATGATAATAATCAGAATGGTTATATGTTATTTAAAGATGACGATGAGATAATTGATGATAGTTTGAATATTATTGAAACAAGAAATGATGAATTAATTTGTAAAAACACGGGTTATTGTATTTTAGATAATAATGATGATGATGATGATGATGGGAAAATGAATCAATTTGGTGAAGTGACTGATTTAAAACCGGAAGATATTGAGAGATTACAAAAGAATAATCAAAAATACAATGATATCAATGATGATGATAGTTTATTAATTATTGAAACTGGTGGTGGCGGCACAACAACTGAAGAGAACACATGCAGTGATTCGACTGTCAAGAATTTAACTGAAATCGGAGCAACAACAACAACAACAACAAAAATTCCAGCACCATTACAGTCATCATCATCAGCATCAGTATCACCGATAGAGAACAATAATTTCCAAAAGAAACGATTGGAAGAGAAATTGGCAAAATTGAAGGCTGAACAGGCTTTAGCAAAACAACAACAACAACAACCAGAAATTATCTCTAGTCATTTAATTCCAACAACACCGACAACAAGTGAGAATATAATATTTGATCAACACTGTCAACGATTACAATCAAAAATTGATTTTGGGAATGCTAAAGATTCGATTGATATCAGGAAATCAAGACGTAAAAGTAAATCAGAATCATCACCATCATCAACAACATCACAGAAACCGGATTTGATTCAAGAAGAGACATCAAGTCCTACATTAACGCCACAAAAACAACAACAACAACAAGATTTGACACTAAATTTGACACCAATTACAACAACAACTGTACGTACACCGGATGTTTTATATAAAAAGGAATTTATTGACAAAGAACGTGATGTTAATCAAAAATTGATACAAGAAATGGTCAGAGAAAAGATGAAATCCGAGAATAAAAGTTTGGAACGTAAAAAACGTCGTAGTACTTATAATAATCGTCCATTTGAATTAACAAAATCAGCAACCACTGATATTGTTACAGAAATTAATCGTAATAATAATATTAGTGATCTAGATCAATCGAAAACATCATCGATATATCAAACACCTGATGTTTTATTGTCAACAATAAAAAAATCACCAACGGTTACATGTGTGAAAGAAAATGAAATTTATTCAACCCCAACAACAACAACAAGAACACCACCAAGAATAAATACAGATGAAGATAAAGAAAATGAACACGGTGTAAAGAAGGCATTATTTCAAGTGGATGATTTCAAGACACCAGTAGCACCGCCACGTTTAAAACACGAAGAAGCAAAACGTACAGCTGAAAAATTGAAACAGGATGCACGTTTACGGGCGAAATTTATGTCGAATGAAGAACTCGGTTTAAGTCCTGAAGAAAAATTACAGAAATTAAGAGAAAAATTAATGGTAAAACATCACCAACAACAACATAGTGATAATAATATTGAAGCAATTGTTGTAAAACCTGACCGACCCAATTCATGGTTATATTCAAATGATACATTAAATCGTAAAAAGAACGGTTCATTACGACGTACAAAGAGTGGCGATGGTAGTAATATTGATGTTAATGATGGTAGTTATCGTACAAAATCAATACCTGAAATAATCAATGCTAATGATAATGATGATGATGATAAAGTGGAGAAATTTTATAAATCTGATCCGAATCTATTAGATATTGATTGTAAGAAATCGAAAAAGAAAGATCGTGAACGCCGAAAAAGTATTACGAAATTGTTTACAACACTTTTTAAAAAGAGTCCATCGAGTAATAATAATTCGAAAGGAAATGGTGGTGGTGGGATCTTTTCGAAATTATCACCGAAATCTAAAGATGTTTCAAAGGTAATTGAATATTTGGCAAAAATCTTTTTTTTTAAATTCAGTAATCGAGATAATTACTCATTTTTAATCAAGCTTTTCACCTAATAATATTTCTTTCTAACGAAACTGGTATGTTTTGCAGTCATGTACGAATCTGGCCAGAAGAGACTCTGTAAGATTTTTGTATTATCTACAAAATACCTGTGTGTCTGTGTTGTTTTTTCTGTTTTGCATGCTTTTTATCGCTTGTGTTTTCGAATTTTATCATTTTTTTGCTATAATTTCCAATAATAAGTAGGGTTTGTTGTTGTTGTTGTTGTTGTTTTTATTTATATGAACCAAGTTTTCTCAGATTAAAAAAAAAATTATTAAAAATTCAGGATATACTGCCAGAAGAACCGTACTCAGTTCGACGAAATAGTTTCTCTGAAATATCTTCAACTTCCCGACGAGTCATTGATAATAATTCACCACCACCCATACCACCGTTACCATTAAACTATACAGGGACTTCAATTAAAGGCACTGGTAAGTTTTGTTTCGAAATCTCTTCTCCTAAGTCGATTTTTATTTTATTTTTTTATTTTAATCTTTAGATGAAAGTTCTGATGGTGAACATGATTGGAAAAGAACAGATCGTAGTTCATGTGATACACTGGACCAATCTGGTATTCTAGATACATCAAGTTTATCATCAACGAAACGTAGTAAAGGTGGAGCACGTCGAGCTGCACGACAATCGCAACTCAAACGGTAATCACAAGAAAATTAATTTAATTAATTAAAACAAACTAAAATGTTTGCAATTTACTAACTTGATTTGATATTCTCTAACCCTCTTACAAATAAAAATATATATACACACACTACACACACGCAAACAACTAACAGACATCGTATGGCACAAGAGATCCAACGTAAATTAGAAGAGACTGAAGTGAAAACACGTGAATTAGAAGAACGCGGTGTTGCTGTTGAAAAAGCTCTACGTGGTGAAGTTACTGGCCGTCTGTCACGTGAAGAATCTGAATTGTTACAAGAATGGTTTGATCTGATGCGTGATCGTACAGAATTACGACGATATGAAAAAGAATTAATGGTCCGAGCACAAGAATTGGAATTAGAAGACCGACATGCACGATTACAACATGAATTGAGGGAAAGATTGGAGAATAGTAAGTTAAACTCATATACAGGGTGGCATAAGTGCCCATAAATACTGATTGTGAAACTCCCTTGGTAGTTAAGTTTGTCCCCATTTTGATTCTTCGGTGGTACAATGCACCAATGTACGGACATGGATGCCACCCTGTATAATTTCCAAGAAACTTTCAATTTTAGTAATTCTTCGATTTTCCACCAATAGATAATCAGAAGACGGAAGAGGATGTTGCTGTTGAAGGACAAATCATCAATGAAATGATGGAAATTGTGACGAAACGTGACTCCTTAATTACTTTATTAGAAGAGGATCGATTAAGGTGCTTGTTGTTGAGAGGTGTTGGCAGAGGTTCTGCACCTCATTTCTCCTCCATCATTATTCCTTCAATCAACAATGAACATCTGAACTTGTCACTATGTGCATGTTTGCTAATGCTTCTAGCTTATTTTATTTTATGGGGTTGTCTTTTACATCATCTACTATTTGCTTGAATATCATTACTCTTTCTCCGAACTATCACACATACATATTTTTCTTAAACACTAACTAATTTTTATTTATTTTAATGCATAATTTTCTAACAAACTCGCACAGATGTTCAATAGATTTTCTGTTAAAAATATGTATAGCTGCGAGCTTGTAGAAAAGAAAAGTAGGTAAGAGCATGTTTCACCACACTTGATTGAAAATGAAAATCTGGGCCAGTTTCACAATCAACTTTAAATTGTAAAGTCACGTTATAAGTCCAGTGTATCTGGGCGAAAAGGGGTTAATCGGACTTATAATGTGACACAAATTAAAGATGACTTATTGGCTCCCTGTAAATTAGGAATTGAAAAAAAAACACTTTAATTTTGTTGTGTTGTAGGTATTCGAATGAAGACCGTGATTTCGAGGAGCAAATGCTAGCTAAAGGCCTGCGCTTAACCCCGTTACGAAAAACACCAGAAAAATGAACAAATTATTATTGTGTTTAATTAATTTATAAATAATTTCAATTTTTTAGTCAATTTATTATTAGTTTATTATTGTATTTTGATGATAATTGAGAAACATCACAGTTTTTTTTGTGTGTGTTTAGGAAATTATAGAGCAAAGGATAGGCAGGGTAAATTTGATTTGGCGCTTTTTTTCTTTAGTGATCCGAAAATTTTGGATAATGATGATGAGTACATTGAAAAGACCGGAGAGATAATTTAATTTTTATAATTTTCCTTTTTCCAAAATTTTCTTTTTTTTTATAAGATACTAACCTACCTATACAGTTTCTGTTTGTTTCGAATTTCATTATCGGATTAAGTAATTTAATAATTAACTAGTCTTATTGTGTAATAATTAATCATTAATATGAATAATCAGTGATGACAACTTCCGTTTTTTTTTTGTTGTTTAATTATTTAAATAAATAATCCCAAATACTATATTGTGATTGTGAATTGTATTTTTTGATAAATAAGGAATTGTAAAGTATTGTACAAAGGAATTTTATTTTGTGAATGCATTATTAAGTGTTGTCCTGTTTTTTTTTCGTGTGTTTGTGAATAAAGAAATTGCTTTTATACAACTAAATCATTTGTTTATCTTTAATTAATATATAATTTTTAAAGTGAATAATTGTGTGTATTTAACGTAATTTTTTTGCTATACAAAGAGAACTCTTATAAAAATATGTTTTTTTTAAATCGTCTTATTTATCCAGATTTCGGTAAAAAATTACTGAAATATACATATTATATCACTTAATGAATGATAAGCATGCCCTAAAAAGTGCAAAACTTCAGAAACTCGAGATAACATCATTTGAGTCTGACGATTGTTCTACAACAACAAAAAAATCAACTTATTATTAAATTTGTTGTTGTTGTTGGCGGCTTTGAGATCGAAACGGATTTTTCCCATAATTTTTTTGATCCTTGAAAATATTGGTATAATTATGCATTGAGGCGGACCACCAGGTATTTGGGGGGTTTTCAAGGGGTCCTAGTATGTACACCAAATGCTGGTATAAATTG
>JAZBHA010001700.1:650-15961 GCA_037464855.1 Iselma pallidipennis | reverse complement strand
GTTTCTTTCACAGATTGCAATTATTTGTTTATTGTGTGGATAATTTTAGACATTTCGACACTGATACATTATATATTCATCCAAACTGTCCTTTGTCCAAATTGACAAGTTATGGATAAGTCCTAATGTTGTCGTCATCGTCATCGACATCCAGACTGCTTAGGCAGTTTTCATTAATAACATCGACGGTCGCAGCTGCGCCAATCTTCCCTCACTGAAAATCCGCTGTCTATAAATTGCGATCTAGCTCCTCTCTTTTCGACTTTGAATTGTAATTAACATTTGGTTCTCCCATTAGTGTAATTAAAGTGCCATTCCATAACCTAGCGGTACCTTATCTTATCGTCTCTTCAGGCGAACAGAGCGCTACTGCCTCTCGTCGTCACCGCCTCAGGCTGTCGTGTTACTACAACTTTGCTCCTGTATATATATGCTCGACGCCTTGTTCTATGTTTCGTTCAACAACCACCCCCAAACGTTACATATAAAACATGACTAAAATTAACCTCTTATTAGACATATTTTTTTCGTCAAATTGTTCAAGATTTCCAGTTATCGGATCATTATCGGAATAAAAATTTGGCAGAAAAGTTTCTTGTATTTTTCCAATATCTATAGATAGAGAAAGAAAAATGGAGATAGATAGATGGCATTATTGAAATATATGTGTGTAGGTGTGTATGTGTGTGGTTGGTAGAATGTACAACTTTAAAAGTCTTATTATTAAAGTCGTCGCAAACGCTGCCAGAGTCAGCTTGGCGGTTCCCATCATTTCCCCATTCACTCCATCTCTATCTCTTTGTCTTCCACTGTCTATCTATCCTTTATCTCTTGAATGGAATATTTGATAATTGATATTTCGTTCGTTAATTCACAGCTGTGATGATGTTGATGAGTTTCACTTAAAACATGTCGTTGTATTATTAAAATCTTTCGATGTCGGTGATGGGAACGATGAGAGGATGACGGTGACTAGTGGTGGACAATTCGCCTCTCCTCCCTCAAAAAAAAAAAAAAATTAAATTTCCAGATGACAGCTAAAACATTGGGAATACGCGTTTTGAATGCCAAGTTGAACACCACCATCATCATCATCCAGAAGGGGCCGAAGTAATAGAACGACGTCGACGACGACGGTCGGACTCGAATGGACAATGGGCGAACGCGTTTCGTATCTTGTTTGTTAGGAAAACTTTTGGCAGTTTGACGCCGTGTGTGTATTTTCATACTGTTTTTTTTCCGCTTGTTTGTCTGCAGAGAAATTGTGGAAATTGAAAAATGCCAGCCCCCGTTAAAACACATGTGTCCCACAGCGATGTATAAATTAAATTTAGTTTTTCCATGATTATTTTTTTTCCTTCTATCGAATCAAGCTATTGTGGTAAATAACTCTTTGTCTCTTCAGCCTGATCAACAATAACAGCAACAACAAAAAAAAACGAGTAAATAACATTGTATTGTCGAGAGGGACGATGGTCGCAATTTTTAATAATAGTCTATCCTGGTGACTGCAAGTATCGATTGGGGCACAAAGCTGGGATATTTGTACGATTTATTTGGAGAATACGACCACTGTCCCTAGGCCATATATCCTGGCTGCAACAACACAATGTTCAGTTGCTGCCGCTGCCACCACAGAAGTAATAAAAATCGGCACTACCTTTGGGAGTATCGTGTAATTCTTACCAAAAAAAGCCCGAAAAATCACTAAAATAGCTTCCAAGATGAAAAAAATTGCTGTATTTTCCCTCTAATGATAGATGCATCAAGAATGTTAATGTTAGTAAAATTGGTTTTGTATAGTGTATTTACCAATTTCTTGTTGATTAATGGAAATACGTCGGGAAACTGTCTAGGTTTTTTTATTAAATTCTCTGTGCCTGGTTGGAATATGGTCCAGGGCCGTTAGAAATGTTATGGAACAGGGCAATAACAGGCCACACAAATCATACTCCCCGGTGAGGTCGACAAGGCGGCTCGATTTCGACAAGGTTTTACCCGTTGAGTAATTAATTTGTTTTTGATGGAGCCTCATAGGCATACTCATCTATATAGATATACAATATACATATAGCATACATACACGTATATACCTATATAAAGTATACCAATGGCAGTGTAACCGTGTCCTAGCTAGCTAGAAGCTTCGATCCATGGGATAAATGAGTCGGTTGGTGTTCTTAGGCCGAAACTCCCTCGAGACCATATCGCTGTGCACAACAGGATCAACTCGTACGGATCTTCTTGTATTTACCTTGTCATATAACTAAATTACTTCATTAATATGTCGACCGCCGCTAGCTATCCCAGGTCGAGTTCTTAAACAATATAATTCATCATCTACTCTGATTTATTTTGTCAATTGAAATTTGCGTGACAAATATGGCTGTTTGATTCGATTTATTCCTTTTACGCAATTTTCAAGTTTCTCCATCGTCTGGTAATAGAAAGTGTGGACGTTGTCAACAGAGGTCACGAAGACTTAGCCCACGTCACTAGGGTGGACAGCTGGTCTCTAGGGATTTTCAACACGACACTGTCCGTCTCTGGAGACATTCTTTCGACACACAAACAATACACATCAATACTTCAATCAATAAGTCAATTAATAACAACAGCACGACTTTTTGGAAAATTTTACAAAAAAAAACGGGAAACGGGGGGAACGAATTATTCCAGCAAGTTCATATAGGTCATAACAAACCTGGTGCTCTTAGATACAGTCATAACTTTGATGAAGTAATCTGCAGCTACTTAAACCCGGGGAGATTAAAGAGACTTTCAGGGAGTCAGACGCAAAATAATGTATCTGGGCGTGAGAGATATGCCGATACTAACTCAAGTTGACAACCAAATTCGTCGACATGTGTTAGCTGTCTGGACACAAATACACGTACACCATCATAATAGTAGTTTAGTTTGGAAAATACATGGCAGTCCAAGACCTCGTACATTTCAGCCACAACCATTCACTGACACTAATGCACCTGTGCTATATCTTCCTCCTTCTAACCATTGATCAATTTTAGTGATTCTATCATCTTTGTGTGGAATGATTGAATGTTTGAGGTCAGAACCATGTCCTCCATCATCAAAAACAACAACTTTATATACACCGATTACATAAACTGTTTTGCAAAATTTTCAAGTATTGATGAATGAAGAATTGTGTTTGAACTTTCAAATTATCGTTTGAAGACATTTTAGGTATTAGATAGGAAAAAGGGCAAACACTACATTAATGTAACGGCACTCTAAACAACCAATAAAGCGGCTTGCTGAGCTTACGCAGTGTTAAAATGCAGTAAAAACCTGAGCCCCAGGCGCTTAGGCTGCCTACTTTATGTATCGCACGCTTTATCTTGCTCTTTAGCTCTCGATACAAGCGTTTTTATAAGTAACTTCCGTACTGCTATACATGTGGGTACACTATCTTTATTATTTTATGATTATAATGTACTTTACCACGGATAATTCACTTCCCTGTTGTATGCTCAACTAATTTTTTTCAAAACAAATTGCCTCCCTTAAATAAATCAATACCGTACTAATATTTTAGCGAAAATTTTGGAAAATCGTCATTTTATAAACACCTCAATGATAACAATCTTCGTGTATTTTGGGGCTTTCCAGCGAAAAAGTTAGAGAGGTGGTCTTTATTGTTCTTTGAGACTGACTGTGCGTGACCGGAAACGGAATCTTATTTTAACATTTCCACGCACGTTCCCAGATTCAGTTACCTGTCGGTAATACACTTTGTCAAAGTGATCTGGGACGAAAAATGATTATTTTCTTTTTCCATTTTAATTTAATACTTAATCAATTCTATTTTCTTTTTATTTTCCAGAATTACTTTCGACCGAAAGCGACTTGTGTGGAACATTGTCCGATAGAAGAGCCACCGACACGAGATCGTACAAGTAAGTCATTTCTTCTTCTATGTTGTGATTTTATTTCGTTATTTTCTCCTTATACTAAAGAATTACATAAAAAGGATCGGAGAAAAGAATGTACCTTTACAGTGAAATTTCATCTGGAAACTTTTAAAAACTTTAGAAAACAATCTTAATACGAGGAATGCCGACGAGTCGTTATTTAAAAAGCTGCTTGATGAGAAGAGATATATAGTCTCTCGCTTATTGTTCTGCAACGCTTTTTTCTCTCCTACCTATTTGATGTTGCTGTGCTGCAGAAAGCTAACTTATATAAGAATTTCATCATTATAATATTACGAGTATGCCAAAGTTTTTAGCTGAATTTAAAAGCCTCTATCAACTTTTGATTTTTATTCTACAGAAAATTAATAAAGAGAAAATATATTAGGCATATCATATATAAATCTATAAGGTATAACTAATATAAATCAGTAAGGATTGAAAAGTTGAGATTTTCCATAATTTCTCTACTATAGAATAAGAACGACTTTAATGGTTATAATGCATAAACTATAGGGTCTGAGGATGTGTGGGGCGGATTTAACTGGCGGCGTCTACGACCCTCGCCGCCGCCTGTAGCGTGTAGCTGTTCTGTATGTATTTATTCATATCTACAAGCCAGATGATGATATAAATAGCGGCGAAAGTCGCGTTTTCTATCTAAATCACGTCGGCATATTGCAATGTGTGGCAGTTCAGCCCCAACATAAATTAAACTAAAATTACTTTATATAATTCAGTTGTGAATCCTTTTGATTTGAATCAAAATCACGAATTTTATGGCAATTCGAGAGAAAAAGAAATGAAAAAAAAGCAATTATTATCCTTTTAAACAAACAACAAACAGTACTAACTGACACTAGTCTCATGAAATACTTCAATAAAAATTAATTGCAGAAAACGATGAAATTAGTTTGCCATCACAACGATTATGACAATTACAAACAATACTAAAACAATAAAAGCCATAAAACATTAAAACCATCAAGTTCATCGACCAAAAAAATACGTCATAAAGATAACTATAAAACGTAATAAAACCGAAATCCGAAAGCGAGAGAAATTCGGCTGAACTCAATTAATCAATAAAACAGTAAAACGCTCCCCCGTCGCTGTTAAGAGTGTAGTGAACGAAGAGGGACCGAGAAGAGGCAGAAGGGGTCTAGGACGGTCTTTGGGGGTGGATGGGGTTAAAGTGAGGTGGAGGGGGGAGTGTGGTGGCAGATGTGGGGGGAATTGGGGGTTGAAATGTGCGGTTTCGAGACGCTAGCCTAGGAGAGAAGCAGCCAGCGCACGCGGGTTGTGGTCGCCGAGGAATCTCCCGCTATTATATTGAACACTGGCTTTACTACTATACTCCTGCTTTTGCTCCTGCTTTGCCTTCCTCGTAATGTTCCTGCTGTTACACGCCTGCTGGCTGATGCCACTGCTCATCCGTGGTATTTTCACGTATATATAGATATATGTATACAATAAACTGGTCAGTCAGTTTCCAAGCAGCACATACCACCACTCAAACCGAAAATACAAATTTTTTCCTTCAACATACTTGAGATCGTTCAGAAATTTTCCAAAATATATAGACCTTGATTTTGTTGTTGTTGTTGTTCTAATTGAATCAAATCTGTATCTTTATCTTAGAGACGGTTCCGATCTGAGTTGTAAAGAATAATGTTATTTATTGGTTAAATCACGTGTATCTTCCGGAAACGTCCGGAACTGACCCGTTACGCTCCCCATTTACTAGGTTACGACGCGATAAAAGACTCCCTCCTTGTGTTGTGTAAAAAGAGCAGCTTTTACACACTTCCTTTACAGCCGGTGTATCGTAGTCTTTATCAGCTTTAATCTTCCCTGCTCGGTAGAACGTGCCACCCTCGTCGACAACTTAATCCCAAAGCAAAAATGTGTAAGAAATAAATAAAAGTAAATTCTGTCACTCAACTGCTCTAAATCTAATTTGTACAAACCAGGACAAACAGAAAAAAGTCTTCTTGAATATTACCACCATCATCATCATCACCACCACCACAGCTACCACCAACTTGTGATGCTACAGGAAGCGGAAACGGCTCGTTTCATGTACTAGGCGAGAACACGACCATTTAATTTTCCCCGTCGTTGTTTTAAAAGGAAAAAAGGGGTAACGGGGTAAAAATAATTCAATTCGAGTTGGCTAAACGGTTGTGGCTATGAGGAAATAAAGAATTTAACCGAGCGGTCTATTGAAATGGGTGGTTCGCCCGCAGCACATAGTGGCTGACAAGCATTTTTACAAATGATCCTATTCCCCGTCACATACCCACACATTTACACATACACACAAGCACACTGCTATATACAGACATACATACAAATATAGAGAACGATGTATACATACATATATAAACGCACGCATACAGAACCATTGAATATTCTATGGAGCAGCCCGGCTTTCAGCAGGAGCTACAGGTGGCTCAACATAGATAGCATTTTTCAACGGCTTCTTTCACACAGAAAAGAGAAGAGACACCCTCTCTTTGGCAATTTTACACACATATACCGCCACTACCAACGTCTGACAGGTGCAAACGAAACACTTAGGGTGGTAAAATACTTTTTTCTCTTCTTAGTGTGTGTTTTTCTTGATTTATTCGACAATTTTTCAGATGGTTACATTGAGGCAATTATTTCAGGAGAGATCTTATGTAGAAAAGTAAATAATAGCATTAGAACGGCAACTCTGATATGATTTGTACGGATGAGTACATGTTTAAATTGAACCAATTTTCGATACACAATCAATCATATTGTGGGGTAATCAGGTGTTAGGATCCGTCGTTTTCGTTATGCAGCAACAACAAAGTCTAAGATAGTAACGAGCTACCGTATTACGTTCGTAATGACTGTATTAATGCCGCCGCCGGGCCACCTTAATTTCTTGCCAAAACTTTGTTTAATTTATGCGTGAGATATTTCATGGTTTCACCGACCAAAGGCTTCTAGGTCCAATGTAACAAACTAGCTAACTTTCATGAGAGACCACGAACTTATCGATTTTTTAATCAACACTAAACTAATACGATTCGTAACAATTAAATACTGGAAAATGATAAATTTTCTATTTAGGAGTAGTTTATTAGATCGAGCCGTCGTATGCATATAAATACGTAAAACCGCAACGTCTTCGGCAGCAATAAAACATCACCAACATAAATCCAGTGCTGTATAAATTCCGGTATAATTCCTGCTCACCTGTAGGTACGTAAATACAAACTAAATTATCCCGACATAAATCCGTTTTCTAAACGGCAACCACGTGTTCACAATAATTTGTGGGCCAATATTTCAGAAAAATTCCTAGTGCCTTGAATTATGGAGTAACTTTATATTTACGATATTAATTTCCTCGCGTTTCCTTGTGTATACTAAAGTCATCATCATGGGTAGGAGGACCGACCGTATCGCGTTCAACTCACCCTTCTGGCAGTCGTACATTAAAAGATGCGTCTGTGGAATGATTGCACGATATGATTGTCGGGTGCGGTAGGAACCAACCGTACCTGGGTGCGATTCCGGTTGGTCGATCTCACTCTGTCTCTCTCTCTCTGTTTGTCGCTAGATATTTTACGTATATTATTATCTTGCCTCTCACCACTCTACTCATCCGCGTACGGAAGTAGAGAAACGACACGTTATCTACCGCCCAATTCTCTAAACTTGGCATCGCCGTCACATTCATCGTCGATAATTGCTTTGATAAAATACTTCTGGTGTAGATTTTTGCCAAGGTTTATTTATTTTTCAAAAGAAAACTAATTCAACAAGATCTAAAACTGATTGATTAGTTTCAATTTACGTATACATTGCCATCTCAGTTGCTGCCGCCACCTGTCATTTTCGAAACGATTTGGCGGTTGCAATAGCGGTTACTTTGATGAAATGTATGGATATATTAAATGTGTGTGTGTGTGTGTATGTGTGTGTGTGGTGTGGTGATATGGCGGTGTAGCGTCGTTCACTCAAGCGTCTTCAATCAGTGAACATTTGCCGGTTTACCGCATCACAACCCTCTCAATTTACCTGCACCTCTTCCTTCTACTCCTTGTCACCTGTGTGTTTGTATGTGTATTGAGAGTGTTTGTGTCGACGTGCAGACGATGGCAATCCCAGGTGCCGCATGTCGAGCACGTCCCCACAATTTACTTGTTGCCTAATAGTATCATTTGCCTATATCCTATAATGCCCGATTACGGCCATTTGTTGACACATACACATACATCCATATGCAAATATTGTTTGTAAGAAGATTCGTCAACAGACCTTCCATTAGGAATAAAATTATCAAACAATAACTAATTTTATGCAATTTTCAACTGTTTACAGTTTACCTACTTTAAGAATCACTGTGGGAAATATCGATTTTAGCTAGTAATTTGTTTCAAAGTCGCATACGTATAAGATGATTTTGTGCAAAGATGATAGCTGGGGGTATATTTTCGATTAGCGCCCTAAATTCCTTCTTCTCTGTCTGCAAGCAATGCGTTCAAATTTAGCCATTGCTGTGCTTGTGGACTGCGATCGATTACATCAAGTTTTTAAACTTTGAACTTCACAAGGGGGAAAGACAACGGCGACGGTGGTAGTGGCGGCGACGGCGGCTTGGTGGTAGTGAGGGTTCGTCGTCGCGGTGCTGCTCAGGGACACCGCATACACAGAGAGAGTGTGTATTAGGAAAAGAGCGTTGGTAGTGGTGGTGTTGGATAAGCAAGAGCAGCGACTTGCAGATGAGCGCTCGGAGGCCGGCAGAGATTACACGTGAATTATGGCACAAAGATATCTAATTGTAGCTTGGGGCCGCGAAGGGGGCGCTCAACTTGACCCCGGACTCTTACCCGGACGCATCTTATACTCCTCACAGACCATTTAGTAGTTCACTACATTTACTATACAACATAGAGAGAGAGTGTAGAGAAAACGTTTGTTGGTGCTGGCTCATTATTAACGCCGCCGAAGCTAAGTCAACGTTTGCTGAGGTGCGCTGCTTACTAATTTCAATAGATTAACCGCGCACATTTAACCCATTCGCCTAAATCGAGTTATTTGTAATTAACTAGCTTCCACCCGGAATCCGCCTACCGGATCCTCTAGTCCGCCATATAACTCTGCCGCCACAGATTAATACCACCGAACGTTCATTTATTGAGAGTTGGATTAAAATAGGATCTAGTCTACGAATATACTATGAAAAAACTTCCCCCAACCAGTTAACACAAAAAAAATCTCTTTTCATGTAAAAATTTGTAATCGTACTATGCTGAAATTGAGATAGAACTAACTGAAAGGAATAAAAACGAGATTTTATGGTAGTGTATGCGGGAAGGCACATCCCTATCTTCGCAGCTCTGGAACCATAATCATGTGTCTTGATTAGCGCCATTTGTATATAAGAATTTCTCCGCAAGATATTATTGCATTTCTCGCCCATAGCCATTTTAGACATGATGCCATGACTACACCAACTGATTACATTGTTGGATAGAATATCTCTGTATCCGACTAAAATTGTTGGCACGTACGAATGAACTAACATCCTTGATTTTATCCGTTCAAATTAAAATGAATGCAAAAGTAGATTCTAATGACATTTTCCACAAAAACAGTCTTTCAAGAATCTGTTGAATAAATATGCGGCAAGTTAAACTAAAACATATTCCACACGTTCTGAGTGATTTCCGATTGAGCCTTTCCACTCATCCACTTCCACACACATATGTATATCTAAAGTATTCGTTTGATATATTCATCCATAGAAAATTCGTATATGTATATATAGCAGACTGCTTAGGAATATGTAGGAGGTAGTTGAAATGCATCACATTTGGCCCGATAGTTTGTCTCGAAGTACCTTTTTAGGCTAACTTTATCCGTAGGAAAAGTTGAGGTGGCGCAGCTGACGAGTATGCAAATGGCATAAGGTGTGTGTGCTCGCTCTTATAGAAAGCAGAGCCCCTCGACAAAATGGAAATACGATGAGCAGTAACGTGCTTGCTTGTCTCTCGACCTGATGCGAGGGAATTATGAAAACGACTTGCGAAATATGGAATAGATGAATATGTAAGCAAAAGTACAACGTCAACAGTGAAAATGTGGCAAATATAAGCAGATAATAGTAATGGTGATGGTGGTTGTTGTAGTAGTAAGAATTTTGGAGACAATTAGAAATTTTTGGCAAAAGTAAAAGATTTTGCAATTGTGTGAAATGAGAACAATACATTTAGGTAGAACAGTAGTAGAAAGTCTTTCTCTCTCACTTACACAGACGCATGCATCGTATTTAAATCTGCGTCTCCAGAATGGCTCCGGGCTCCCACAGCTCTCTCGGTTGTGTTTTTCACCGTCGTCCTGAGATTTCCTTTATCTGGTGATTAAAACTTCATCCTGTCGCGGCGCTGTGGGTACACACTTTTAATAAAGGAACGCATACGCGGTGGTTGTATTGTTGCCTCGCCACATCCCTTTTTAATTTTTAATGTAATTTGCAAAATGGGCGTACAGTCACTACCGTCGTGACTGTACTAACCGCCACCAGCATCACAGTCGCCACTATAAATCTCGAAGATAACTGAGACTCAAAAACACAGTAACTACTACATATTTTTACACTCTCCTTTTTTTCTCCTCACCACTCTGCAGTCATTCTAATTATTTTAATCGAATAATGGACCCTGTGTGAAATGCTTTCTATGATTGATCGCCACCAGCCACTTGGGATATTTACGTCGTTGCCACCATTGCCTCTGTTGTCGTCTCCTCCTCAACCCTTTCGACCGATGCCTCTAGCAGAATTCAAACACAAATTATTCATCACATTGGAAAATTAACTTTTTTCGCCCGAGTCAGTAGCTCCAGCTTAAATTAACGTACCGAAATCTCTCTATCTCGCTCGTTGCTCTCTCTCTTGTTACCATGGCGATACTCGAGAAGGGGCATTTCTATCACACAGCCGTGCCCGGGCGGTTTTTGAGATGCTAAAAATTAAACTTGTGAAAAAGCCAAACGTCGTTTGCGACAGAAGCTTAATTAGGAAACGTTTTCAGAACTGCTTTAAATCACGAGCCGTTGAATTACAGAGACCGGATCAAAGCCACCATCATGCTCGTTGACGATCCAACTGCAACATACACTCGACCATCCATCAATCCTACCAAATCTCCTGCTACACCTTTGAAATATTCGTCGCTCACAAGGAAAATATAAAAATTTTCAAGAAAATATTTGCTTAAATCACGACTTTTCAATTGTCATTTCTACACATTAGTTATTTCGATCCATATTTCTTTATTATCTGGTTTATTTATTTATTAACGGCACCGTTATTACAGGCATCGTTGAGCCAATAAATATAAAAATTGAAAGAGCACCCCCGTAGAGGTCGTGTAATTAGCATAATGGTCTAATTAAAACAGCAATAGGGTATCTTAGGTGCAGGTCCCGTCAGTGGCAGGTGCCTTTTCTGCGGGATAATTACTCGACTTTACTGCCAACCATTTCCAGTTAACTTGCTTTTTTTACGCCCACGCTCGTAATGTAACTCTTTATATAAACCGCCCTCGAGAAATCTCAAACTTGTGCTCTTTAACGCCTTAATTTGACACACTCAGAATGGAGTTTTCGTTTTTCTTGTACTGGTTTTTTTTCCATTTGTTGTCATTAAATGATATTTTGTTTATGTGTGTATCCCTTTGTATTCAAAATTTTGTATATATCGCGATGATGTATGAAAGGGTGAGTTTATATATGAATTGAAGCGATCATTGAGAAGGGGGTTGCATCTGTCTTTGTCTATGTCGATCCATTGGTGAAAAGACTCAATCTTCAACCCGCTTGTGTTTTGGAAATAACTAAAACATTCAACAAACCGTTCTGATTTTCTCCGTCTCTTGTATCAAAACGTTGACACTTAATTTCCTCTGCTGCCCCAAAATTCTAAATAACCATGTGCTTTTACTCTTTAAGCTTTCAACAATGATATTATTATCCATTAAACCGAAATGGAACGGTATGCAATTTTATTATTTTGTCGAAAACTGGTAGGTATGTATGTATATGTATATACAACAGTACGAAAATAACAAAAACCATGATTCAACATAAAATACAATTAATTTTTCTGTCGTCACTTTCACTTTCACTCTTTTCATTTCTTTTTGTTGCCGTTGCTCCTTTATTTTTTCTTCGTCTTGAAGGGTGAGGGTGGCGGCACAAGCAGTTTCCCTTGTAAAATTTGTCAGCCAGCCAATATTGAAAGATTCGTTACACCTCGTCCACATTTCAAATATTAATTAACATTATTAACACCGGCTTTGCCCTTTCAATGAAAAAAAGTCATTACAGTAAATCATCGCTTTCTAATAAAGAGAGGGACTCGACGACTTGTACTATGTAAAGCGCGGCCCAACTTTAAGAAAGAGAGAAATGAGGGTGAGTTTTGAATCAATATTTGATTGCGGGAATTAGTGCTTTATCGGGATTCAGCAGACCTCTCCGGCTTGATGAAGGTTCGTTGATTGTTTGACAGCGGCCATGTATACGCGTGAAGAATTAACGAGACCAAAATCCTTAAGGTGGTAGTAGTGTTGGCGGCGATGGTAGTAGTGGTGGTCACTGGCTATCGTCTTTGGACAAGCTGTAATCAATCCACCCCCTTACATTCTAGTCCATCAAGAATTGATGAAACTGTTCGCCAGTGAAGACGGGATCGTTATTGAGAGACGGAAAAGAGAAAAAATTGCTTTTTTAATTAATACCATAATTGCAAATATTGGTTCTTGTCGAATTTTCCAACAGTGAGATATTTGGATTGGAGATTTTCTCGAGCAGTCGAAACAGCAGTAGGAGGCTTATTGTATCTCGAACATGTCGTTAGTATTTTATGTCGTATAAAAATAACATTATCCAGCTACGGTTCAGTTATTCAGATATGTAACGAGGCAACAGCATGTTTCTTACGCCACACTGCTATGCCAACGTAGAAACATAATCATAAAGTACGCGACGTAGTAACGAAACGATCTGATTTTTCCTCTTGCTCTATCTATGTACTTTCTCGTCTTTTTGCTGTCTTTATATCCAAAAATTCATATACATATCGTATTTAATTAACGACCAACGACTATGCTTTTAATGCACGCCCTCCGAAAAAGTTATGTTGTCGCATTGCTATCATATGAATGAAGGGTAGAAATCTCTTTCTCTACGTGTATGTCTAAATTGAAATTGATAAAGCATTCTTACCCGCACATATACACATACACATACACGTACCCACACACACACAACCAACCCGTATCCTCCTCCTGACGAGCTTCTGTTTTTCATTCCATGCGAAATTTGCGAGATGCTCCCTTAAATTTGCCCACCCTCACCCTTAGTGTATCTCACCCCCATACTGTCCTCGTCTCGTATTCGAATATTTCCTCCTGCGTATAGTTGTATTCCCGTTTTACCGGCAGCGATGATGGTGGCGGTGGTAGTGGTGGCGTTCGTTCGTTCCCTTCTTGTATTGCTGCCACTGAGCGGTTTTGTTTTAACCTACCCGCTTATTGGTTTTTACGATACAAAAAGCCTAACGAAACGACTCTGATTTTTATGTAGTTATATTACACGTTCTGGGCTTTTTCGACGCCTCCACTAAATCAAGATGAGAATCTAAGAAATATTACACCGCCCGCATGCATATCTTTCTAAATTCAATTGTTCACTGCAAATTTTATATTTGCGGGAAATTTATAGTGGAAAAATTAAAAGATATAAATATGTGTGTATGTGTGGTGACAGCAATATAAGGGGCTGGAAATGGGGTGCAAAATTATCTGAATCTCTCCCTCTCGCTGTCCTCCCCAGTCGATCTATATAATTTTTATGACCTCTCCACGTAGTTTCCTGTTTGTTTTTATTTTTTGTCTTCCTTTTCTTCTCTGATTGCAAGCAATTCTATTGTTGTAAATAGATCTTAAGGAGCGAATAAGTAAATTAGAAGGCGTGATAACAATCTCCCCTTTTTTTAAGAGGGAATCGAGACATCCGGCGATCCTCTTAAGCAGCCTAGACGCATTATGGGAACCTTTAAAAGGATCACGCTGTTTTCTTTAGACTTTTTTTTTAAGAGGACCCTCGAGATATAAGCCAACCATTGCCATAAAGAACGTTGATTCACCTTTACTTCAACATCAAGTTTTCAACTGACTGATTGCTGTTTAATCAGCATGTCTTGTGGAGTAATTTTTATCCTTATTAAATCTTTATCCAGAAAGTCTCATCATTCGTGCCTAGATTGCATTTCGAAGATATTTCTCAAAGATTAGACTTTAATCAAAGATGATGTTCTCTTTTCTAACTTGATTAGGTTGAGGTGTAAATATTGAACAATTTATTGAGTGTTTTCTTTTCTCTAAATATATGAGCCACAGCTTAGAAGTGGTGTGGTTTTTGCCGGGTGCAAAAAGGCAAAGTCTTGGCAAGTTAAGTCTTTCTGATCCTGTCTAAGAGGGATGAACGTGATCCCATTATACTCCTTAAGAAAGCCGATCCCTTGTGAAGTCGACACCCTTGCCGTAACGACTCTTCTCTCTTCTCGTACACGGATATTAAGATCCGCCTTTGTCATCAAAAGCGCGCATTCACGCCATCATCGTATCGACACCACTTGACATGTGTAAACTTTACAAACTTGAAATTATTCACTCCCAGGGCGGAGATAAAATGCCCTGAAATATACTTACAACCTCCAATATCCATTAATCCATCATATGTCATCACTATATCAAGACAGGTGGAGCATTGTTACGATATGAAATTCTTCCAGATTGCCAAACAACACAATGAGATATAAAAACGGGGAAACTTTGAAAATATATGTATGAAAAATTTTTTGCAATTAATTTTGTGTACATGTTTGCTTATATTATAAAATACAAACTTGAGTTATAACAACTGAAAATATCTCTCTACCTTAGAACGACCATCATCTCTACAGGGAAATATGCAAACTTGAGGAAAAGATCGAACTTTTTTCTTCTTGAGGTGACAAATATAGAATTTGCATTTAAATAGGGTATTTCCATCTGTGATATGCGCATTTCAGCCCCTTCAGACGACGGCGTTGACAAACACTTTGTGCCTGCTTATAAAATTAAGTTTAATAAATTACAGAGAGAAAAAATGTGGCAAGATTTGTTCTGGTCGCACCCTATCACAAACTTGTTCAATACCAATTTCTGATTAGTTCATTAGGTATCAAACTTATCAATATTTGTGTTGATACAAACATTCCTATAAGTATTTCATTACTAATTACCCACATAGCACAAGTACGTCCATTGGATGTACATTGAA
>JAZBHA010001699.1:0-15979 GCA_037464855.1 Iselma pallidipennis | reverse complement strand
ATTTTGTTTGTTTTATTTTTTTTATATATTTCGAACCCACCCCTGCTATCTGTACGGCTGGACCGTAACATCTTGTTACAAACATCAATAAATATTTATTTATTGACTATAACAGTCTGTAGTATCCGGTTTAGAGTACAGCCCTGTCTTGAATAGTGAATGCGTTCAGTAGCTGCTTCACTAACACAGAAAGTAGAGACACGAAAGTTAGAACTTTAGGATAAGATGCTCTACCTATATACCAAAAATCATCAAAATCGGGAGTTTCCACCTCGGGTGATTTACTTGTTAGGTAAATTACTAGGTACATCTTTCAATAATTTCCTGATGTAAGGCTACTGGTTACATGCAACACAACTATAAGTTTATTCCCAATTTATTTAGACACAGAAGAGTCAACAAAAAATTTGATTCACTGAAAAAACGTAGTATTTTCGGTATTTAATTTCTTCATTTATTGAAGATGGAACAATAGATTGTGTAACAAAACGATTTACAGCACGTTCAAGAACGACATTTAAACGCAATGCAGTCAACACAGAATGTTTTCTGGGTATACTGATCTTCAAAGTCTTATAAGTGGTGTGGAGTTGTATCCACATAATTTCCTTTTTCCAACACTTTAGCCGCCATGACTAATTATTGTGTATCTCGTAAATTGCTGTTCGACAGGTCGTGTATGTGAATCTTACAGTGGGTTCAAGTTTAGGCCGTTATTTTTTCACTTTTGTAGGAAAAAAGGGTCAAACATTTTGAAAGGTATTCAACTATTCAACCGTAACATCTTATCTTATTTTCTAAAGTTTCGCATATTTTATCAAAACAATGAAAGATTTTCAAATAAGAATCTAAAACTTCTGGGTACACAGTTTTTTTTGCTTTGGACTAACCAATTGTTGAGTATTCAGTGCAGTAATCCTGATTGGCTAAACAAGATCCTTGAACAAGAAATTATTGTCACTCAAGTGAGGAGTAGAAGAAGTAATTTCAATGACGATCTGCGTTTTCGGTTCATTGCATACTGTCAACTGCAATAGCAGTGTACACCAGGTATCAGTTACAATGGATCTCACTATTGTTTTGCAGACTATTGCCTTGGTCGATTTCCTCACATGCTCATTTCGCTAAACTGTGAGGTACCCGGTTATTCTGCTGCCTTCACTACCCCTTTTGTAACTTCTTCCTCAATACTCCCAAAGTTCGACAATTCTGTTCTTAGTACAGTGAAACCTCCCTCAGCGGACACGTCACTCAGGCGGACACCTCTCCACAACGGACAGAATATCCTTATGGTTAAAGCATAGAGTGAAACCTCTTTTGAACGGACCCTCTAATGGACGGACGCGGACAGTAATCCGTCAACATTTCCTATACTTTGTGTAGAAATTCACCTCTCGATAACGGGCACTAAGTAGATTTCAAAATATATATCATACAATATACTTAATATACAGTAAAACTTTGCTAATCCGGACTAATTAATGCACGGGGCAATCCGAATTGTTGAAGCATCCGGATTACTGGAACATTTTTAACCACACATATTATTTATATTATATACGGGATTTTGGCGCTATGGTATTTCTCTCCGTATCTTCGGTATTTACGGAGAAAATCGAAAAAGTTTTTCACTATGTACATTACGGCATATGGACAAAATGTTAGCAGTAACACTTCTACGCCCACAGCTGAGTCCGGATTATAAATGCAGAAAAAATCCGGATTACCGTATCCATAAATGGCGAAGCAAATTGGTCCGGACTACTGGGAATTCCAGACTACGGAACGTTCGGATTAGCAAAGTTTTACTGTACTTCTGTTTTTTGGAGTAAGTGCGAGTACAGTTCAATTCAGCAATGACTCCAAGCGCACTTCTTGGACTTATGGCTCAATAGAGAGCGTTGATTAATGAAAAATATTACGTAGGTATCTGTCTCTGTTGAAAAAGTAACTTACACAACAAAAATACAGTACTAAAAAACACAAATAAAAACAGTTGCTTCGAATTACCATGTATTTTAAATCGGTGAATATGTCATTAGTCATTAGAAAGAAAACTTCTAACGCTACGTGAAAAAATACAAATCATAGAATTTGCCGAAAAAAAATGGTTTAGTGTTCGTGAATTAGCCGAAAAAATTAAAGAAAAAGTAATTTCTAGTGTAACAAATATTGATCAAGCATATTCAATATTAATAGACAGCTTATACTTTCTGAATTTTGTAGGAGTTCAAAAATCAAACGAACTATCATCATACCTCGAAAACAAACCAAAATCAATGATTACCTTTTGTCAAATGAGTAATATAAATAAAATTTAGATACAATACCAATATATAACACTTTAATATGTACAACTAACTACTTTTTCACCAGTCCCTCGCTTGAGCGGACACCTCGCTTAAGCGGACAGTTTCTGATTCCCCGTAACTGTCCGCTCAAGAGAGGTTTTACTGTAATTGTGGGACATACTTGGTTAGAGAACCTTTCCATTTATTTGTAATTCATATTGTGGAGGTCCCACAATGTAAAAGTTCAATATGAGAAACCGTCATGTATGGCTAAAATTTCCAATTCGCCTTGTCTCTATATTTACATTATTTTAGGAGCATAGGAAATTCTTCTAATGATGGGTTATAGATAAGCACGGACTTCTAAGTTATGTAAATTATGATGTTAACATTCGCAAACTATAACAGAACATTGAATAATGCAAAATTAATCCAAACCGTCTGATGAATACAAAACGTTAATAGTCATTTTCAGGTTGATAAGAAGTAAATGACGAAACTAAATTATTGTTGAACCTGTAAGCTAGTTTCTAAACACACCCATCATCACCAACACGCCGAAAATTATATAACAAAACGATCAATTGAGTCGTATAGAATCAAAAGTGGCAAACTGCGTTTCGGGATACCTTGTACCTTGGCAAATTGCTGTATTTGAAACCAAACGGCCATGTATTCTTGAGTTTCTAGGCAACTTTGGAGTGTTGGATTCACAGAAATTTGGAAGATTAGTTCATTTTATAATTTTATAATTAGCAGTGTTGCTACGCTGGTTTCTAGTCTTTACAAAAAAAAGTCAGATTGCCGCGTTTGATGCTATATACCTAACTCACTTTTGCTATTTTTCGCGCACTACTTAGCAGAATCTTTTCGCGCAGCCACCATTTTCACACGTTCCACATTAACATACAACATTTCGATGAATTTGTAAATAAACCTAAAAAAATTGTAACCAACTATTCACTTTTCTTTACGAAACAATTGATGCAGCGATAATAAAACGCTGAATGAGACAGAAAGCCAAGTTCAATTGTTTTCTCATATCTCTAGGGAAAAAACCGTAACAGCTGATTTGAAGAGTAAATAGCTTTTTTCTACTACAGTGCGGAATGACAGTTTTTCTGACAAGCAAACTAATATTCAAAGTAGGCTTTTTCCTCTTATTTCCCTCTACCGATTGTACCATTCGTTCCAACTTTAAAATATCAAATCAATAACTGAACAGAAGTATTGATATAATGCTATAATATCCAAAAAAGACGTTGAATTAAACACAAGTAAATTGTCGATATTAACGGCTTCGATATAAATGTTATCTTTTGTAAGTGACTTTGATATAAGCGACATCGGTACAAACGGCATCTTTTTCTTTAGCACTTTTGTTATAAGAAGCAAAAAATGTATAAAAGTAATTGTTTATTTCGCCACTTATTTCATCAAAATATGATACTAATTATTTATATTTCCTTATATTTATGCGTTCCTTACCTTTTACACATTTCCTACAAAGCTTTAGTTCCCTTTCACATTATAATTGATCTTCTTCTAAGCTACTTTTTGGCAAAAATTTATTCAGCTTAGGTTACTTATGACGAAAATTCATTTTATAGATACATATTCACTTTTATACTATGATGCTGGATATTGGAAAAAGCCTATAATGTGAAGTCGATGTTGTAAAAGCTGTTGGTTTGGTAGTTCCACTGCTTATACCGGGTGTCTCAGCTAAGAGGGCAAGTTGACGTAGCGGCTTTATTAATGGAGAAATTGGTCCACAAGTTTCAGAACGTATACAGAACCAGTCGGACTATATTGGAGTGGTCAAAAAGTCCGTGAAGCTAATTCAGAACTGGGGGAAATTGCCAGTGACTTTGGAAATCGGTGTGTTAATGGTAGACACCATTGCCAGATTAGCATTCTCGGGAAAGCATTACGTATGACTGTAATGTGGTTGTTGGAAAATTTGGGCGGGATTTCCCAAAAAACGGTAAGGAAAAATGGGAATTAGAGAGGTCTACAACAATGTTGTCGTAAACACTCGTAGTATCTGCATAGACAAGGTCAGTTTTACTACTGCTAATACAGCAAAACTGCCGACAATCGGTTTGCTGTTTTCTGTTATTGGTTTGTTTAGTGAGTGTTTTTCTACTGTTTTTGTGTTTTTCCATTAAAAACAACGACATCAATACGTCACTAAACAACTTGCAGACTGATTGTCGGCATTTTTGCTGTATTAGCAGTAGTAAAACTGCACTTGTGAATGTAGAGATTACGAGTGTTTACTACGACAGTGTTGTACATACACCTCCCTAATTCCCATTTTTCCTTACCGTTTTTTGGGAAACCCCGACCAAAGTTTCCAACAACCAAATTACAGTCATACGTAATTCTTTCCAGAGAATTCTAATCTGGCAATGGTGTCTACCATTAACACACCGATTTCCACAGTCACTGTCAATTTCCCCTAGTTCCGCATTAGCTTCAAGGACCTTTTGACCACTTCAATATAGTCCGACTGGCCCTGTATACGTTCTGAAACTTGTGGACCAATTTCTCCATTCATAAAGCCACTACGTCAACTTGCCCTCTTAGCTGAGACAGATGGTATAGAATGTTACACCCATGAAGGTAATTCTAAACGCTTGTAGGTATATATACGTGGTCTACAAGAATCACGGTTCAACGTTCTAGATTCTAGAACGTATGTGTCGGTCAAAAGTTATATCTAATCGTTGTGCAAGATACTGAGTCGTTGATTACCAGAAGAATTGTGAAAACTTCTATATTATGATAAGAAAGATCTAGTCAAATATAAGGTACATAACAATAACGTACAAGAATTGAAAAAGAAATTTAGCTAACATACAGGGGTTTGCTAATACAATTCTACTTATTGTTAGCATCACTAGAAAGTTCTGTTTCTCCAGAAAGGCTGAATGAAGTTGACAATATTTGGTAGTAAAACTTCTTTCTGTTTAATGTTTTATTTCAATTTGAATGTCTTTATTAACTAGACCCCTTTTAAATATTACAAGACTTCCCAGCGAGCCACGAGACACGACAAAAGTTAATCTGTAAACATAGAGATTCGAATACGTACGACTGTCAGTGTTTTTCCTTGCAGGGTCAATTCGCGATACGCCATGAGGGAAACACGGGACAGCAAGTGTGAAGACAATTTTCTGCAAATGAATGTCTGTGTCTCCACCCAGCTGTTGTCATTATACGCTAAGAGCAGGTGGTACCATCTGAGCGTGGAGGGTATACGTGTCCAAGAAAAAAGTTCAGCTCAATACTAGAATTTTCTGTGTAGACAGCGTGATGTACTGACTTGCTCTAGACACACTCACCTTCCCTATATAAATCCAAAAACCTTTTTATTAAATTAATTTTTTCTTGAGCTTCTAATTGTTTCTTGAATTTTTCTTTACTCGTGTTTCAAACAATACAGATACGAACATACAAGCCAAAAACATACAAAATTCTAGGCGTAGTTCTCACATTTCATGTTGCTGAAGTTTGTCAGTATATCCACATAACATTGATTTTAATGTGTTAGTTGCCAAGCATATTAACCTTAAAGTTGGCACTTTGATTCGGTGCCGACATATTTTATACTGCATAATCTATCACATTGATCATCATTATTGCTGCTTACTTATTTGTTGTTTTTGTTGCTCGATTTTTTCCCCGGTATGTTGCATTTCTCTCTTTTTTGCAGTATTGTCATGTCTTCAGTTACAAGCCTTTCTTCTTCGTCCAAATCAAATGAGCCATAATGTGGCTTCCTTTCCTTGCAGTCTAAGTATTTTGGTCTTATTGTTAGCTTCATGAAAAACCATTTGTCAATTTTTGTGCGGTATTTGATTCATTTTGTGTTTTGTGACCCGACTCGGCTTCTCAGAAGTTGATAATATGTATCGTTCTCTTTTATATATATTATTTTGAGCTTTTTAAAGATTTCTTTCTATTATTTTTACTTTAATTAAATCCACCAGAAAGGGACGACGATAAAACCCACTTTATCCATTCAAATTTTATTTATTGCCGTTACGCCGATTGATAACTATTTAAACAGGATCTCCAGGCGCATTCCTTCATGAATCACGTTTCCCATAAATCATATGAAATATAGAATTTGTACGTCATTAGAAAGCTATACTCTACTAAAACATTACCATACAACATTTCTATGAATTTTTTTGATAAAACTGATTACAAAACAGTCGTCGTAATGTTAGCAAACTTCTGAAGAAAACAGATTACTAAGCTTTTTTCTAATATTGATAGGAAGATAACAACATTTCTAAAAATCAAATAGCTTTTTTTTTGACCAGTTTCAAACGAAAATTGTATAAAAATATATAACAAAATAAAAACTTGTGTTAGTTTTTGCTCATAATCAACTGTTTTGGCCGAAAAGCGGAATAACCCGGCGCCTCCACCATTTTCACATAGTCGTTGTCAATTTACAATATGATGGGAAACAGAACAGATTCAACATTTGCATTGACTGGGAAGATTTATTTCACTGAAACATAACGATACAATATTCCTATGAATTCGCAAAATGAAACCCTGAAACCAAAAAAATTTGCTGTTGATCAAAACAACCATCGTAACGGTAGTAAAGTTGTCTGGAATAACTTCCTTGATTTTCAATCAGTTGACTGGTTTGTTACTTCACCGTAACAAAACAAATTACATAAAATTTATGTAACTTGTTTTTTTTTGTATTCAATACACATTTTAAGAAACTATCCCCTATACAGTTCCCATATTGCTCACAATTAGCAATAAAACAATAAATCTACCTTGCTTTTAGTAATTTCAGAGTCCGGTCTACCTCAGCTCTAGGCCCCTTCAGGGCTATGATATCAGTAACGGACAAAATAATGAGTTCTTTACTTTCATCACCATCAAAAGGTTTCTTGTGCGAACGATTAATATAACTTGACCAAAAAAAAGAAGATAATAATATGCCTGTCTGTCCAATAAATATTTCTCGTTAATCATACGTATATAATTCGTGTAAAATCAGTCTGACAACGTCAGTAGATTTTCAGACGTCGATACGAGTACAAGATGACTGATTATAAGGAATTAATTGATTTCAGTTTACTCCCGTTGCAAATCTTGGGCCTGAATCCACTGAAACGATATAATGAATTGAAAATTATCAGTGTCGTTATAATGTATGGTTTGATGTTGTATCTCATATTCCTTCGTACATTATTTGAAGATTTTGATTTAACTTTGTTGTCTGAGACAATTGAGTCTCTTGCATTTGTGGGAGCAGTAATAGCATAGTTTCTTTTTTGTGCAAAATTAATTAACCTATTTATTTTTTCAGCCATGTCCGAAACTGTTGTCAATGGTTTTCAACAAAGACAAAGCGAAAACACTGATAGAGAATGTAGAGAAGTTCTGGTCATATAAACATGAAATCGACGAGATTGAAATAAAATATCGAAAACAATTGGAATTTTATAAGAATGTTATTAAAATATTTACCAAACTTGTCGTTCTTGCTAATTTCGTATTCCTTCTGCGACTGTTTGTATCAGGTGACGTACCAGTACTCTGCTATGTTCCGGAGAGATTTCCTTTTTCCTTATTCTGCATTTACGATTCAATGGTTTCTGTTCTATCTATGGCTATACAAGCTGCCTATAGTATATTTATATTTTCGTTAATAAGCCTATTGACATTACAGTTTAAAATACTTAACGATCGATTGCAATTAATTAATTCTAATTCGAACTGTGAATCAACAATTAAATCATGTGTAGAACATCATAACTTTCTTCTGGATTTTTTGAAGACTTTTAATAGTTTTAATCAAAATAATGTTTTCCTTGAATTAGCTGTCTTTGTAGCAGCTATCATTTCAGAACTTCTACAATTATCGAAACAGTAAATACAATTTTATGGGACTCTTTGGCAGAATAATAAACTTGTGACATTTTCAGAACCATTAGTGTGAATTCAATTAGAAGTATAGTTGTTATAATAAGTGTAGCAACTGTGCTCGTAGTATTAAACTGTTGGCCAGCATCACAGCTCTCACAAGAGGTAGATGTTCGTTTTAAAACATTTCACCATAGAAACAAATTTCTAATGAACTTTTAGGCATCTAGGACAGTTTCCGCTATTTATGATTCAAATTGGTACAACTGCTCAGATTTATCAATACGTAAACCGTTGGTAATAATGATGCAAATGGCACAGAAAGAGGCATCAGTTTCAGCGGGAAAATTCCTGTTAATTACAATGCAGACTTCTACACAGGTTCTATCAACTTCCTTAATACATTTGAATTATATTTATTCTTTTGTTTGCAGATTTTTAAACTTGCGTACACATTTTTCACATTTGTCAGAAATATGGGCACGTCATCGTAACTTAAAAGTGTCAGCAATAAGCAATTTCTTACACTGGGAAAACGTAGTATATTTGATATTTCCAGGAGACAGTTTGAGTTGTTATCGTTTCTTCACTTATTGAAGGACTTATGGCACGTTCAACAACCCTTAATTGGTATTCAGTCAAAGTAGAATATTTTCTCAATATACTGGTCTTAATAGTCTCATTAATGGTATGAAGTGCATCAATCTAATCACATGTTTTCAACACAGCCGTTGTTTTTTTACTTTTTAAGAACAAACGATCACATGTTTTGTAAGACGTTCAACGATAACATGTCATCTTATTTCCTAAAGTTTCGCTTATTGTTTCACAAAAATGAAAGATTGTCACAATCAAATAAAAAACTCTTATGCATAGACAGTTTTTTTTTTAATAAGAAAATATTAATCTTTATTGTCGAATCTATTCAAATCCGAAAGCTGGTGACCAATTTCTGTCTTTTCGAATTTGTAAAAAATTCGGTATTGTTGCGACAATGTGGTTTACATGTGGATATAATATAGGGGAGAGGCGGTGAATCGTTAGCACCTAAACTAATTTCTTTATATTGTGTATATTAATGGAGATATTCACTCTAAATTCGGTAGGATTGCTGCCCATTGAGTTATCTTTCGAAATATTGTGCTAAGATAAAATAGATTGTTATTATTTCTGCAAAACATGAAAATTACTAAAGTGATGCACCGCATACACAAATGGTAATTAGAATTATTTTTAATAAGGGTTTGCACCACTATCTGTTTTAGGGGCTGGTGGGCAGAAACGAGTAGCTGAAAGCAGGGTAGTAGTCAAAATATTCTGCCTTTTTCATACGAAATTATCTTTTATTTTGCGAAATATATTCATTACTACTTTAACTGATCTGAGCATCTGGTTCTTTACCTGCTCCGAAATTCTTCTATTTTTAAGTTTGCTTGGCACCATGAGAAGAGCTTAACCACAGAGTTAATGTGAGGTCAAACAATACGACAAATATCTTTATTTCCACTCAAGATATTTATTTGTTATTAATTGAACAGAATCCACACTGTGGAAACTGTGACGTTTCCGATTCCCCTGAACTGCAGCTTCACAGTTCTAAATGGCTTGGTTGAGGAACCGGAGTACCAAACAAAATAAGTTATCTAATTCAAGCTAAACTTTATTCAATACCTACTGAAAATTATGTACAATATTCACAACTATTTATACTAAAGATACAATCATTAGAAATGTGACCTTTGGTCACTCAGTATTGTTTTGGACTAAACTCGGTGGTGCAAGTTTAGGAACGACAACAAACTGTTGTTATCATTTGAAATTCTTTAGCTCTACTCATCAACAAGCTTTTATCATCGGCTGCATCAAATTTGACGAATTTGATTTTATTGTTGATAAGTTTCGGAAATTGATAACAATTGATTTAACATATTACACATTATAGTGATGGTACTGCTGATGTAGCGAATAATATATTTTACAAAGGCTTATTTGGTGCGCATGAAACGCAAACTAACGAACGAAAACAAACGTACATACGTGTAGGTACACATTCTATATAAAAAAAAAATGTGACTGTCGAGTTATTCAACATATATTATGTAAATGTATATAACAATGGATATTATAACAAATATAACATCAAAATTTGCTAAATAAAAAGGCACAATAATCATCATATCAAAATTCATAAGATTATAGTCTCATACACATATTTAACAAAGTATTTACAATTAAATTAGGAAAATCTCCATTTTAACACATGTCAAAAAAGTAAGAATTGCGAGCTTTGTGTAAAGCAAATTCAGAAATAAAATCATTGATATTACATGTTTCCACGATCTAGTGTTCTATCGAAATTATTGATATATTAGTTAGTCTTTCTTGATTAATTGCCGATCATAAGTAGTTTTTTATTATTTACAATTTTGAAAACGATCGTTCACCAGAGGCAACTGATACCGGCAGTGTTAATAATATTATTAAGCCTATAAATATGTTGGGAAATGTAGCTTGTAGATCGTTTTCAACAATATACCGAAGCATATATTCTAGTCCATATTCAGTCTCTGATATATTCAATCGGCTTTTTAAAGACTTAATTTTATGGAATAAATCTATTCCATTAATGTCTGATTCTTTGCGATCTGCGTCGGTAAGTTTGGATGCCAAATCTTTGCAACGTTTTAATAATGTCTCATCAGACATTCTATGAATTTGATGCATAAATATATATCATTATACTCTTTGAGGGAGCGAAATCTGTCATCAATAGAGGATCAATAGAGGAGAGCGCTTGATCAAGTATACAGTAATAAAAATGTACTTTAAAATTTTGTTTCGCATCTGATATCGGCTTATCCGCATGTTCGTAATCAAAATTTTTTGGCTTTCTTCTGGTCCTTGTAGGAAAGTTAGGTTCTATTTCTAACATAACTGCCAAATCATTAGTAGAGGCGAGAATGTCTTTAAAAAATGTTATAGACGTATCTATATTAATTTTTTGGATTTTGCAACATGTTGCTTACAATATTTATTTCATGCAAAACATTATACCAAATCACAACTGAACATAAAAATTGATAATCAGATATTTTACAAAGCAAAGAATAAGCTGAATGAGATGTTTCAATGTCTCCCTTTTTACGATATACATGTGAAACTCTATATAGTGCATCATATAATTTGCACTATGTAATATCGCAAAGGCTTTATCAGTTGGATTTAAACGCAATTCTACATTTTTACCTTCATCTTTATCTTCTTCTCACTCTTTATGGATATTCATAACTTATGGACCATAAGAAAATTTCAATTTAAGCGTCCTTACTACTTAAGAATTTGCGTGCTTCGCCCGCAAGCTTAGCGGGACACTTAAATCATATATCTTTCCTTGTTCCTATCGCAAGTTTATATCTCTGTCCTTTAGTGTGTGAACTTATCTACTATTGGCCGAGTTTGTCAGCTGTAAAAGAGTGGGGAGAAGCTGAAGATGGAGATAAAGATATGGATTTCGTTTGAATTGATTTTAACTACAAGGCAACTCCTTTGAGATAAAAGTAAAGAGTTGCATTTGAATTCAACTGTATAGCATTTATTCCGCTAGACCATCGAGTTGCACTTAGCGGTTTTAAGTTTAAAGCGGGAATATGTTTTTTTTTTAAATTGCCCACCTTTGTGTACTTGCAGAAAAAAATTTGTAAAATTCTTGTACCAAATCAAAGAATCCAATTATTGTCTCATGTGAAATACTCGCAGCATCATTAACGACTAAATTCAAATTGTGTGCTGTGCAAGGTACAAAAAATGCATGTGGATTTACATTTAAAATCCTTTTTGCACGCCTTTGACTTTTCCACACATATTTTCATCATTGTCATAACCTTGCCCTCTCATATCAAAAATATTCAGTTTTAATTTAGATCGTTCTTCTAAAATAAATTTAATCAAATCTTCACCTGTTGTGTTTGTTACTAGACAAAAATCAAGAAAATTATTTTCTATTTTCTTTTCTTCGCATAATATGAAGCGTACGATTATTGAGAGCTGCTCAACTTTGCTAACATCTCGTGTGCACTCTAAGATTATCGAGAAATATTTATTTCATTTTACTAAATCCAATATTTTTTCTTTAATCTTTGACACAATGATCTCAATGATTTTATTTTGAATTTTATCCCCAAATAATGAGGTATTCTCTTTTAACTATGTTCACATTTTTGAATTACGCAATCAAAGCGTGTTATCATTCCCACTGCCAAACAAGACGTTCAACTCTTGCGGAAAGCCTACGTTGCGACTTGCGCTTGCGGTGAACTATGAACAGATGTAAAGAATCCCTATACTTGAACTTTCTTGCGTTGCTGACGCGCTTGCGGTATTTCTTGCGTCAAATCACAAATCACGTAAAAAAACCAGTAGAATGTTCAAATATAGTCGACTCCTTGAGTTTGTGCCGGCTTTTGATTCTTGCGTAGCTATCTCTCGCTATGATGCAAGTTGCAAAGTCGGTTCTCAAACGTTATAAAATAATGTTTATCACTAATGGATAATTAAAAATTACGAATACCACCGAATTGTGAATTACACTACCAGTTCATCACCACAGACTCTACAAAATGCTGCTAGATTCGTGTAAATACATAATAAAGTTTAAAGATTGCCTTCAACTACTAGGGTCGCTATCAAAAACTGCATAAAACGCTGCAAGATTCATGCAAATACATTGAAAATTAACTTATCTCTCATTAACCTTATATCCACATTACAAGGACATGTTCTAGTGTTACTTGCAACAATAAGAAATTGCAGGTTAATTTTTCTAATAAGTGAAGATTGAATTCAAAAAATCGAAGAACTTCCAGACTTTTATCTCAAAGAAGACATTCTCAATTCTAACTTACAACATTAACATGTTTTATCTTTCATGAAAAAGTTTGTAAGTGACCAGCCGTTCACCATTTCATTATAACTTTGATTTTCTTTGTTAAACTAATTGCTACATTTGACTCCAATCCACTATGACCAACTATATTTCTATTTATTTCGGTAAATTTCATTATACCTACATACTTTCCTGTCGTTTTAATCAAAATATTTTCAGGAATACGTTTCGTTTACAGAATCAAGTTCAAATCGTTATGCTTGTTATTATTGAGAAACCTACATTGAAACTAATAGATAACGGTATATTCCCAGATTGATGGCCACTAGAAGATCATATTGCAAATCATGTATTGCAAACAAGAATGAATGCAACGTCAGTACAATTTTAGCCACCGACCAAAGTAAGAGATGACTGACTACGAGGAAATAATTGATTTCAGTTTATTCCCGTTGCAAATCGTAGGCCTGAATCCACTAAAACGATATAATACATTGAAAATTATTAGTGTCGTTGTTATGTATGGTTTGATGTTGTATCTGATATTTCTTCGTATCTTGTTTGAAAATTTTGATTTAACTTTGTTATCTGTATCAATTGAATCTCTTGCATTTGTGTGGACGGTAGTAGAATAGTTTCTTTTTGTTAGAAAACTAATAAATCTATTAATTTTTTTCAGCCAAGTCTTAAACTGTTGACACTGGTTTTCAACAAGGAAAAAGCGAAAATACTGATAGAGAATGTTGAAAAATTCTGGTCATATAGACATGAAATCGACGAGATTACAACAAAACATCGGAAACAACTGGAATTTTATGGAAATGTTATCAAAATATTTACCAAACTTATGGTTTTTGCTAACTTCTTATTCTTTTTGCGACTATTCGTATCAGGTGATGTACCAATAATCTGTTATGTTCCGGATAGTTTTCCTTTTTCCTTATTCTGCATTTACAATTCAGTACTTGCCACTGTAACTATATTTATACAAACTGCATTCAATATATTAACATTTTCGTTAATAAGTCTGTTAACATTGCAATTTAAAATACTCAACGACCGGTTGCAATTCATAAATTTCAATTCAAATTGTCAATCAACAATTAAATCATGTATTGAACATCATAATTTTCTCCTTAATTTTTTGAAAACTTTTAATAGTTTTAATCAAGTCAACGTTTTATTTGAATTAACTCTTTGTGTAGCAACTCTCATTTCAGAACTTCTACAATTATCGAGACAGTAAGTAAAATTTCATGATACTTTTTGTCAGAACGGCAGAATAATGAACTTGTCACATTTTTAGAACCATTAATGTGAATGCAATTAAAAGTATAGTTGTTATTATCTGTATAGCAACTATAATTGCAATATTGCAGTGTTGGCCAGCATCACAGCTCTCACAAGAGGTTTGTTTGAATGCATTTTGTCATTTTGATAAACTTTTAGGCATCTCGGACAATTTCCGCTATATATGATTCAAATTGGTACAACTATTCAGATTTCTCAATACGGAAACAGTTGATGGTAATGATGCAAATGGCACAGAAAAAGACCTCAGTTTCAGCCGGAAAATTCTTCCTTATCACGATGCAAACTTCTACACAGGTTTGATCAACTTCCTCAATACAGTTGAATTATATTGCACCCCCCACACAGGGTGTGTGCTCTATTATCGGGATATGCGACAGACAGCAATTCTACTGAAAAAAGTAGAAATTACTAGGTTAATTGGGCTAGACATATATTCAAATTGTATATTTTTGGAAATATGAGGCTATGCACTAAAAAGTGGTATAATTACGAGATGAATTTTCGATAATGTTAAGGCCTTAAATTACAATTTAAAAATTATATACAGTGGCGTCGGTTAGTCAGTACGTAAATGGTTTCTCGTCTAGAGATCGCAATTATTGATGAATTAATTTGATTTTTTTATATTATCTTTGGATTCTACCAAACTTAAAACCTATTGAAATTCGCTGTGATCCATCATAAGGTTTATTTGTTATAACCAATTATATACTTTTATCATAGAAATATTTAGTGTAAATGTCAATCATTGACATTTTCAGAAGCTTTTAATAAAGTTGTTAGTATGACCTATAATAATAATAATAATAATAACAATTGAATAACAAAACCTGTGGGGTGTGCACTTTTGGATTTTCCAACTATTTATTCTTTATTTTACAGATTTTTAAACTTGCATACAAATTTTTCACATTTGTCAGGAATATGGACACGTCATCTTAACTTGATAGCTTAATGTACAACATCTTTCAATAATTTCCTGACGAGTGTACGTGTCTGGTTATATACAGCATAACTATAAATTTATTCTTAATTTATTGAGACACAGAAGAGTCAATAAAACACTTCATTCACTGCAAAAACGTATTTTACTTGATAATCCATTTCTCCATTTATTGAAGGTGAAACAATGGATCGTGTTACGAAAAGACTAACGAGACGCTCAAGAACGGCACCTAAACACTATTCAGTAAGCGCAGATTATTTTCTGAATATACAAATCTTAATACTTCCATAGACGGTATGAAGTGCATCAATGTAATCACCTTGCTTCAACACTTCAACCACCATGAAGAATTATTGTGCATCTCGTAAATAGCTATTGGACAAGTTATGTATGTGCATCTTACAAAGAGTTCAAGTGGAAGCCATTCATTTCTCTCTTTTGTAGAAACAAACGGTAAAATATTTTGTACGATGTTCAACCGTAACATCTTACCTTATTTCCTAAAGTTTCAAACATTTTATTAAAGTAATCAAAGATTCTCAAATAAAAATCTAACACTTGTGGGTACACAGTCATTTTCTCTTTGGAGTAAGAAACTGTTAAGTATTCAGTGCATTATTACTGTTGAAATGTGGT
>JAZBHA010001698.1:4674-15995 GCA_037464855.1 Iselma pallidipennis | reverse complement strand
TGGTGAAACATGTTTAAAACTGGTAGCTGCTGGTAATTGAAGTGCTTCTTTCAATTCCTTAACTAATTGCCAACCATTTAATGCATCACATAAATTAATAAAACCCGGTGAACCATTAATAACAGTTAATGGTAAATTTGGTAATGTTGTGAAGATTTGTGCCGGTTTTTGATGTGGATTCATACCATAACGTAGAGTTAATTGTGAAACACCATTCGAATACTGTTTACGGAAATAATCAGCAATTGCTAAATCATATTCGGATGTATGAGTGAAAGCTTTTAAAGCTAAAGTTTGTCTGAAATTATATTAATTAATTGATTAGAATTGAATTACTGTGTAATCAATAATAGTGTTTACCGAGTCTTATCGCTGGTATCTCTATTATTGGATGTTTTAATTTCTTTAATGATTTCATCATAATCAGAAGGATCACAAAGGACAGTGACTCGAGCATGATTCTTAGCAGCAGCTCTTAACAAAGTAACACCACCAATATCAATATTTTCGACAGCATCCTCGACAGTTACATCACTTTTCGAAACAGTTTCAACAAATGGATATAAATTACAAACAACAATTCGTATCATTTCAATATTTTGTTTCTTTAAATCAGCTTGATCGCTGGGTATTAAACGAGCTAAAATACCACCATGTACGGTTGGATGTAATGTTTTAACACGTCCACCCAATATTTCCGGAGCACCAGATATCTCACTAACATCTTTAACAATTAATCCAGAATCACGTAATGTTTTTGCTGTACCACCACTGGCTACCAATGTAAAACCCAAATCTTTCAAATTCTTTGCCAAATTAACTAAACCAGTTTTATTGGAGACGGACAAAAGGGCTAAAATTTTGGAAGACAATTCCATTTTATAGGTTAAACACGTGGTTGATTCAATTTAATTAATTATAATTTAAAAATTTGTAACTCACCTAAATTACCACCTGATGCCATTATTTTGGTTGGTTGAAGTTCTTTGGATTTATATTCTTCGATTAATAGAATAATTCGAATTGATGCGTCTGGTTTTAATATTTGCTGGGGGGCCAACAAGGTCAAACACGATAAACTCTCTTGTTGAGAAATCTACGACCAGAGAAAAACATGTTTGTTAAAGTTGATTATCGTTAATATGACGCGATCATTTAGGTTCGTTTTCGTCTCTTGCAAAGCAAAAGATTGTTCAATTTCTTTATCAATAATTGTTCTATTTTTATTACAATTTTGTTATCACTGAATACATGAAGATTTTTAGTAATTTATCACAACAAATGTACAATTTTTTTTCCTACACACAATTCTACAAATTATCAATTTAATACAATAATTATTATAATACAATTCTATACATAATTTTGTTGAAGATTTGTGTTTTTCTTAGGTGGATTGTTGTTTATTGGCGTCTTCTTTGTATTTTGCATGCCATTCGAGATTTTGTTGGGTGACACTACCACCCTTTTTAGCATCTTGTTTACCTAAATACACCATAATAAGACATCCTACAGCTGTGGCTGCCATCATATAGTTGGAAATACGGATACGCATTCGATTCCTGGCACGTTCCACAACATTTTGCCTAAAATATCAAATTTGTCAAAAATGAAATACAAATAATTAGTGACAACTTGTCGCCTTTAAAGATTGATTATTTGTTTAAAAGTCGACAATGTTTCAAATGATTAATTTGATGGAATATTGTGTAAATAATAATAATAATTGCACAACCTTGACATTGCTCTAGTTTGGGTGTCACAAGACATTTACACACATTTGGTGGTTTTTTTGGAAGAAAAACACTACAACTCACTCAACAAAAGCTGGTACATCTTCAATATTTTTATATTTTCCAGTCCACACTAAGAATTTCTTTTCTAAATTATTAACTTTATGATTTGCCCTTGATGCACGAGCTGGTTCATCAACTTTTGAATGTTCATATCTGGTATTTTTTAAATTAGTACTATTACGAATAATCAATAAATTATTCTTGAGATTATTAATGAATGATTGCATTCTACAACAAATAATTTAAATAATTTAGTTTTTAGAAATCCAAAACAATTAATTTCGAAAAAAATTACTAACCTCTTTCAATTAGTTGTCAAATATTGGTGCTACATTTAACTATTGTTCCAACCAATCAGCGTTGGGTTATTTTCAAATTTCGGCGCGAATTTTACAAAAACAAGGGTTGTCTTTAATTGGTCTTTTTTTTAAATTAACTCTTTAATTTGTTGTTGAATTGTACGATCGTTGGCACCTCAAAGAAGCCTCATGGTAAAGTCTTCGGGAGTCTGGGCGATTTATATACGTGCCACATACCACCTCTTCCATCGTTGGTTGTACGTGATTATTCATGAGTAGACCAGACAGACACGACCATTTCTTTTATACTCTTTAAATAAATGATTTAACTCAATTGTAGTTTGTTCATGAGTCTGGTCACGTTTCTATTTTTAGAAGATTAAAATTGAACAGTGGACCCAATTCGCCAAATTCTGATCTGTAATCTCCTAGTTTTATTGTTGATAAATTGCGAAAAATGACAATACTAACCATTATTAATTCTAAAGTTGTTGTAGTGGTTTTACTTGGACTGAAATACCATACATCCTGCAATTGTTAATTGAATATTTGGAGTTTATTGTTAATTAGTAACGGTCCTAAAAAATCTCCTACTAAATTTTTTTTGAATAACCCGCTAATGAACAGTTTTACGAACGTCTAGCTGTCAGACCATGAACAACCCTTCGTAACTGTTCGGTTCGAGTTGGCTACCAGTCCCACTGAGAATGGTAGTATATACCATGAAAAAAGCCTCCTGTTGTCAGGTTTAAAGAAGGACTGCTGCGCATTGGCATCAATTAGCACGTAAGGTGGTCTATGATTGCAAAACAATGGTAGTCATAGACGGAAGTTGCCTAAGCAGTAGCGCCTTGTTCAACAAAAGACCATAACACCATGCATCCCATGCAGGGTAGACTCTCCTGTCTCCACTATGAACTTCGTGAACTAGCCCTTAGACCGCTTAAGTACATATAGCGGAACCCATACGCAGGCATTTCTTTGATAACACTGGCCCCATTTCAGCGACAATTTTGATTAGGTTTGTACACTAAACACACTTTCACGTCAGGAACCTTCTTTGGTGCTTGTAACCTTTGATTGGGAGTAAGTGGGTTAATAAATGCAATAATAAACCTATTATAGAGCGTCCTTTATACAAGTAGAGTACCACGCTACCCCCAACGAGAGATGGACGAGGAAAGAGACCGAGGTCAGTCTGTTCATCGCCAGCTCTGGTTGGGTCACAGTTGGGCAGGCGTTAAATTCAAGGGGTGTGAACGATGACGAGTATCGGACGGTGAATTCAAATTTTACGAATGCCCTTTTGTAAGATTAGGGCCAATTTCGAATATCTTTCTTGTCTACGGTATAACGCACTATTACGGTACCCACTTAACATTGGGGCCGATAATCTTGTAACCCTCATAGTAGATCCGCCGCAGGTCAAAGGACTATTCACTGTGACAATTTTTGGAATATTATATTATAGACATGGGTAGTTCGTGTAACAGAGGTAAGGATCGCCATAGTATTCTGGGTTAACTTTTTGTACTTATTTTCCGATCATACTGCTTACAATTAGAGTAATCCCCGCCACGGTGTGCAAACTGTCTAGGTCAGTGGTTCTTAACTTTTTCCTTTAAAAATTATTTGCTATCCCAGACTTCCGAGACTTAATTCAAGATTCAAAGCCCTATGGACCCCGTGTGATTGAAGAAAATCATCATCATCACACATATCTCCAGAAGGTCAGCAAGGATTTCAGTACTTCTCAAACAATCTCCTGATTAGTAACAAAAATTTTCTTCAAATCTGACAGTAATTCTACATATTACTCCTATTATTTAATATAAAGGTGCTGAAATTTAAATAATTGATTTTCCCGCCTTTATGCTAGAGAATCGTAAGCCGAGTACCCCAACCGATTAGTTACGAACGTCTAGTCGCGGTCTGATAGCTAGACAAGTAGACGAGTTTAGGGAATTTTCGTTTACCATCTAGTGTAATTTCTGTCACTTGGAAATGTCAAATGTCAATTCATTGTCGCAATATTTTTGTAAATTATCAAAATTGGTTGTGACTCATCCGTTGCATAGATTTGTTTGGAAAATAAGAATTTCGCAAAAATGAATCGCCTTTTTGGTCGAGGTAAACCTGCAGAACCAGGTCCCAGTTTACAAGATGCTACAAAATCGGTAAATGAGAAAAATTAACAATAAAAAGTTACAAAAAAAACCTAATAATTACCATTTATTTACAAGGTTGAAACAAGAGTTGAAGCATTAGAAACAAAAGTTAATAATATGGAGAAAGAATTGAAAAAATATAAAACACAATTATCAAAGATGCGTGAAGGACCTGGTAAACAAGCTGTTAAAGCGAAAGCTATGCGTCTATTGAAACAGAAAAAAATCTATGATAATCAATTAGACAATTTACGAAATCAATGTTTTAACATGGAACAAGTAAACTTTACCAATCAAACATTAGAGGATACACGTACGACAGTTGTTGCCATGAAAGATGGTATGAAGAAGATGCAGAAAGAATTCAAAAATGTCAACGTCGATGAAATTGATGTAGATTTCACTTTGTTTATAAAAATCCCAATAGAAATAACACATTTATTTTTGGTGTTTGTAGGATTTACAAGACTCTTTGGCCGATCTAATGTCAGATGCTGATGAAGTACAAGAAGCTCTAGGCAGATCTTCATATCTACCAGAAGTTGATATCGATGATCTAGAAGCCGAATTGGATGCATTGGGTGATGAAATCGGATTAGATGAAGATACAAGTTATTTAGATGAAGTTATGAATGCACCAGCTGCACCAAAAGATACAACAGAAGAGGAAATTAAAGATGAAGGCGAAAAAGTAAAAAACTCATAAATCCAAAAATTAATTGAAATAAAATTTGATTTAAAATTAAAACTTCCAGGGACGAATTCCAGTTGATGAATTTGGATTGCCGCAATTGAAAACACACGCAAAATAAAACGTATACAGTAATGTACAGAAAGAAATCGCTTTTAAATATTTTTCGTCACACCTATTGTAGGTAAAAATAAAGCTTTCTAATACATATATAAATATTTAGTTTTGCCACAACAGTTGGACTCGTAAAGGTATTGAAAAAAGTTCAAAATATTCACATAATTCTATAAAATTATAATCAACTTTTGTGGTAACTTTGAATGTTTACATAGCTATTTTCTATTATTTTTTCGTATAAATATTGATTTATTGTTAATAAAAAAAATTACAATTATCAAAATTTATTAACTTCTCTCTAAATCCCGATATAATTCAACAATATTATTAAGGCTATTTTGGCAGTCTTTGAAATAACTCTCCTCAAAACCGTGTATATTAACATAATGATGAACATGTGCCTACAATTTATAAAAAACTAGAATTAAAGAAAAAGACTAATAATAGCAACAAAACGAGATACCTTTCTTTGATACAATTTACTGAATTGTTGAGAAATATTTTCAAATAAATTCGACATTCCAGTAGTATTTGTTAAAGTAAACATTGCAAATTCTGTATTTGGTGGTGGGATATCACATAAACCGATTTTAAATGATTTTTTCGACCATAATGGAAATCGTATTTTCGTTTGTAATCGATTAACATAATTCCTCATATCATCTAAAGTATAATCACCTCTTCCCAACAAGAAACCACTCAACATTACACTAGTTGTACCTGTAAACGATTATTGCCTTTAAAGATACTTTTTTATTAATAACCATACGTACTCAAAGGATTGACTCGAATTAATTGATTTGTTCGACTGATGGAATTATTGAATAATTCATTTTTAAAACATTTATGTGTTAAATTCACAATTGTTGTACTGATAGGACTATAACCACTTGACAAGAATTTCAATGTTGGTAATGGAACAAGATTTGTATTAATTTCATTTAAATCATAATTTAGTTCGCCAGGAAATCGTGAACCACTTGTTAAATGTAACAACATATCAACAATTATATTATTTAAATCTTCAAATGGACTAAATGTTGATTTATTATTGAAATTTGTTGTATATCGATTTGTTAATTTCGATATCATATCTAATAGACAACGATTTTCAATTGGAAATGTACATGTAGAGTTTTCAATTAATTTCTGTGTTGTAAATGCAATATTATAAGGACATGTAATTACATCTTCAGTACCAGTAGGGTAGATACACCCTACAAATCTGGAAATTCATTCAATTGAATTTGTTTATAATTCAACACAAAAACAAAACTAACCGATCTCTTTTTGGATAATATTCGTTCAATAGTTGTACAATATAACTGCCTAAACCAGAACCGGTACCACCACTTGCAGAGAATAATAATAAAAAACCATGTAAATTATCACATTTTTCAACCCAATATTGTATCGATTTGAGGATATTTTGTTTAAATTCAGGACCATGACTGTAATAACCTTCTGCCCAATTATTACCAGAACCGGGATAATTTGTTATTAAACATGTTTTTTCAAATAAATTCCGATATTTGCCATTTCGACATCTAGCAACAACACTATCTTCCATATCAATACAAATAAACTAAAAGTATTTGATTTAGGATTTGTAAAAACCACAATAAATATAAGGAATACTCTAGCTTTTGTCCTCTTATCAGTTAATAAACTGTTTATATTATCACCAAAGTCTTGTTTCGGATTTAAATGGAAAAAACTTTTCATAAATTGTTGTAAATCACCAGAATCTTTTTGATTGAATGTTTTATATTCATGGATGATTTGCGGAAGAAAACAACTACCTATTTGATTTCCGCATTGTCCAACTGGAAATATTAAAATATTACAATTAATTTCTAATTAATTATAATTAAAGTAAATTACCAAGAATTATAATAAATTCACCCATAATTAAGAAAATTAATTAACCACCTTTTTTTTGAATTGTGTAATGGATGGCGGCTGGGGAAACAAACGAATTTTCATAGATACCAACACAATTTCAATAAATTCCCTATAAAATCTCCAAATCACTTACCGACATTTTAGTTATTTTTGTTCTTAAATGTTAACATGCCTGATCGAGACGATTTAACCTCAATAAAAGTCTATTTTTGAAAATTGTTGAAAATTTTAAAAATTCATTGTATTATTGATAAAAAATTGTGATAATGTTGTTAAAATTTCTATTTCTCCTTATTTTCACTATAATAGTTTGTTACGGCTATGAAAGTAAGAAAATTTTGAACTTAACCTATATTTTTATTGTTGATCACATTTTCACGTATTTTAGCTCAATATTTACAACCTGGCGAAACTTTCACGTATTCACCTGGTAGACAATCGGATAATTTTCAGATTTTCTGTTATACAGGACGTCCAAAATATCTTATACATGTTTGGCAAAGTGTTATTGTAAGTGTTGAACATAACCTCATTTTGATAATTCTATTAATAATTTTTTTTTATTTATTTGTTTAAGTTACAAATAAATCATACATCAAATGATTATACACAATATGATGGAAACACACCACAAGCTGTTTTAAAAGATTACAATGAAAATCATTACAGTTGGACATTGTACTTGTTTTCCTGGAAACAGAAACATATCAATCTGAATCCGTTTGATGCAGGTTGTGTAGGAATTGATAGTAAATCACTGTATAGTGTTTCTCTGAATGTGTTACGTAAGATATCAATAATTATTTTGGATCAATTATTGTCGAATCTACTACAAACTATGCATTAGAAAGCGATGTTATTCGAAATGTTTTGTGCCTTGGTAGGGTCTTGAAAACATAGCCTTTTTGAGGGAAGAATAAACACAAAAAGAGGGCAAAGGGTTGTACAAAAAGGCTGAGACTGGGGGAGCACAATAATAATGATAGTATGAACAGTAATTGTGTATTCTATTTCTGAGGTGTAGTGGATTCGGCTGTTTGGGCATTATTTTAATTCAGTTTCATGATTGCAGGTATCGACTACTGGAAAGTTATTTTGTTAATATGTGGAATCTTTCTATATATTTCCGCTGATAAATTGAGTAAAAACTCATTATTTCATTATTTATGTGGAATTATTTTAGGCATTTGTACATCATTTCTAATTTTAATTTATTTTATTAGTAAACTATTTCCTAAAGTAATTGAAAATTTCCTCAATTTAGTCCAAATAAATTATTAATATCGATATTTTTCAGAAACCTGTTATGTATGGTGTAGCAGCATGTGGTTGGACTGTTGGTATTTACTTATTCCAAATCTTATGGGATAATATTCGAGTGATTGTACTTAATTATAAACCATATATTGGTGGATATTTAATTGCAACAAGCCTTATCAGCTTTATAGGTGTGCCACCTTTTTTTTTAAAGTTTATTCTTAACATTCTTATGTATTTCTTTATTTTTGTTTGTAGTCTGTTATCGATGGGGTCCCGTCCAAAATCCTCGAACAAAGAACTTGATCCGTTGGAGTTTACAATTAGCCGGTCTGATATGTATATATTTAAGTACACAATTTGTAGAAGCTGCAATGGGTCAAATTGTACTTTTATTATTATTTTACAATATACCACCAGCATGGTTATCTAAACCAAAAAAATATTGGTAGGTGTTTATAAAAACAATTTTTATGCAAAATTCTTTGTGTAATATCCAAAAATTTGTTATTGTTCTATTGTCTGTCTGATAAATACATAATGTAAGTTATTACATTGAAATGATTGATAAATTAAAACGAAAAATTTTTTTGTTTTGATTTTGTTGTTTCTAGGCAAAGAAGATTCCCACCAAAAATCAAACCATTAACTAATGATCAATATTATGAACAAGGTGTACGTGAAACGGCGAAAGCCTTAGATGAATTAAGAACATATTGTGCCAGTCCGGAATGTAACCAATGGCAGATGGCATTGAAATTAAAGGATGTTAAAAGGTGAGTGATAATTGATAGTAAAAGGGTGCTACACGCGTAAACCTTCAAGCAGGGTAAAATTACTTCATGGGCAATTAGAAGGGAGTATCAGGTTGCAAAATATGTTTTGGTAGTAGAAATGGAAATTAGTGTGAGGAAGGTACAGGTGCTTGTTGCACAAAGCTCAAGTGTGCCATTTCTTGCTAACGAAAATGTCAAATCTCCTGGAATTTTAAGTGGACTTAGTGTAAAGTGAGCTAACGCTATCCCCTAGAAGACACAAGCTTTAACATTTTCTTTAGCGAAAAATACACACAGTTAGATTGGTTTTGTACAACAAGCTTTTGAACGTCCCTCACAGTAATCTAGATTGCTACGACACTTTCGTGTTTGTGTTTTTAAGTCTTTCGTTAGCACCACAAGAAATTTCAATGGAAATTGTTTTAACAAAACGATAAATTTTAGGTTTGCATCCTTTGTGGAGGGAAATTCTCATTTGAGTGATGAAGAAATTCTCGAATATGAAACATCAATTCAAGCAACCGATTTGACTGATGACGAAGAAGAGACTGACGATGAAGATGAACGTTAATTTAATTTAATTTTCTTAGTCACTTGTTATTTATTAACAACAAAAATAAAATACAGTATTTTTATATAATATGTATGTATATAAAAAAATTAGTTTTAATACTATACCTATTATTATAATTTAGTAAGGCAGTTTTGTAAGTAAGACAATTGTTTAACGCCAACACTTAGCGTACTCGGGAGATCTTCTTAGCTTTATCAATACAGGATGGTGGTACTGGTGGTTTTTCTTTCATATATCGAGAATACAACCTGTAAAAATTTCAATTATAAATTCTATTGTAATAAAGTTTGAAATCTAAATCATCGTACGTACATTCGATAAGTATCAGTTTTAAGATATTCCATAAGATGAGTAACACCTAATTGTAATTGATCGGCAATTTGTGGTACCCATTCATTGCCTTCAAATTTAAAAACAGCTTTATTTGATGCCATATCAAGATTACCCAATTCTGGTGGTAATAATGTTAAACGATTGCCTTGTACATGTAGTTCTCTTAAACGTATCAATTCGCCTAATTCTTTCGGTAATTCAATTAGATCATTTTCACGAAGTACCAACTGAAAAGTGTCAACAATTAATAATTTCTATAAAACAACAACAAATTCAATTGAATATTTACAATTTGTAAATTTTTTAGATTCTTCACATCCGGTGGTAAGAACTCGAAATCATTGTCACCCAAATATAAGGCCCTTAAGGTTTCTAAAATTAATCGAGAATTGACATATTTTGTTGTAATTAAGTAATTAAGTAGAAGTAAATTAACGAACCGATCATAAAGAAATTGCCTGGTAATGAATTCTCTTTTAAGTTATTATAAGTTAAATCGAGTACTTCCAGTACTGGGAAGGCACCAAATCCTCGTGGTAAACTATATAGACGATTTATTGATAAATTTAAAATTCGTAATTTTGGCATTGACGATAATGATAATGGGAGTTCTTCAATTAGATTATTGGAAAGATTCAATATTTCCAGATTCTCCAAATTTGCAATGGTTGGTGATACAGCTGTGGTCGTACCAGAACCAAAATATAATAATAATAATAAATCAATAGAAATTTAAGTATTTAATGGGTGATGGGGCGCTTACATTTGATCTTGTTGTGGCTTAATGTTAAGCGAGTAATGTAAGTCATCCGATCTGAAATAGATAAAATCAATTGTAAGTTCTAAAATGACTTAAGTCGGTTCTTTAACTTCGGCAGTCATCAATAAGCGACTTGCCAGAATGGCATTGCATTCCGGCAGTCGCCAATAGACGATTTTTACCTCTTTAACACTTCCCGTGGTCGTGCGAAGTTGAAATTTTGCATACACACTATATGACCCACGAGAATAGCAGAAATAAAAGTCATCCTCCCTTATTGTTAAGCACCTCAAAACTACCCCTATTCCAATCCATAGGCACAATAGGACCTAACCAGATGAAGCGGCAGGTATAAAAACCATGAATTTTTTGAAATTTTTATCTCGCGTATTTCCCCCCTAAATTAAAGGGTAATCGTGACAAAGAACTGATTCATCAACCATCAGAGTCCTGTCCAGTGGGTCACTACAGGTTTAGTAGGTGGTACTTCGGTACTCATATATGTATAGGCTGCCAAAACCAGTCTTGTACGCGGGCGCCAAATTCATAAGCGCGGCCCTGTTCCACCCGCAAAACGATTTAAAGTCCTTGACATTATTTTATGATTACGTCTCATTGTTTTGCCAATTCCTGTGACATAAACAA
>JAZBHA010001696.1:0-13510 GCA_037464855.1 Iselma pallidipennis | reverse complement strand
TATTATTCCGCCAATTGTATTCATAATTACAAAAACTGAAATTATTCTCATTTCTTTTTTGATTTTTGATTTTGTTGTTGTCGTTGCATTATCAAATGACCACAATTTCATTTCCTCAAACAACTTTTCAACAAGTTTCGGATCTGCTAATAATATTACAGCTGCTAACATTGGCTAGAAATTTATATAATATATTTATTATTATTATTGTTTTCTTTAATAAATTAATTTGATTATTACATAAAGGGTGGCACAAAATGATGGTGCGTATTGAAGAAATTGTTGCACATTTAATTTATAAATAAATAAATAAATTTGCAGTATTTGAAATGATCCATGTATTAATAAGAATAAAATTAAAATCCTTTTCACATTTCTAAACTGATATATTCCTGATCCCAGAAATTTAATTATTATTAAGCTGTCATATTGCATTAATTTCTTTTCTCCGGATTCCATACCTACTGAACGTTGTTTATTGACTTGACTTGGCAACAATACTGACAAAAGTACCAAAAGTATGGGCATAAAATTAACCGAACTTGTGGATACTGACGTGGTATTTTTTAATAAATTCGTTCAAAGAAATATTGGTGTACATATCGCGGCATTATGTTGATGATTTCTAATGAACCTCTGTATTAATAAATAACACTGATATAGGCAGGTACATTATTATTAAGTGGATAAAATTAATGTAGAAGGCTTCATTGGACATGAAATGTTAATAAAGATATTTATACACATTCACATTTATTCAAGAATATACAGAAAATTAAGTTTTTTTTTAAATAACTTGTAGAGTCAGCTCGAAATCCTGTTTAAAGTACTAAAAGTACGTGTTTGAAATTAAATGTTGATAGTTACTAATACCAGAGATATTCTGTAGGATTCAAATGGACGTTATCGTCTTCGTCATTATCATAGTAGTTTTCGCTTGCTGACTTGGTCGGTGCTGCACGTCCGTACGAACTCAGCAATGGGCCATGTTCATCCCCACTCAAATGATGGGAAATTGCGTCATTTTCTCTATCAAACGATTCTGGTTTTGAACCATTGGAATTGATAGGGCGCGTATAGGTACTTCTAACGTCTAAACGGTACTATACCTACTTGTTTTCAGCAATGTGAGGGATAGGTTGACGATGTGTCGTTTTTGAGACTTGCCCTGCTACCAAGTGAGAAACTTTCTAATTCTTTCAAGATGCAAAATTTATTAGTAATGAGTTTCATTAATGCACCTTCTACTAAATTTACCGCAATTCTTTATGTTTGCCATAATTAAGCTGTTTGACAATTATGCTGATATTTCGTCTAATTTCTTTTCGCGTTCGTTGGGTTAGTAGCTAGAAATTATACCCGTAGTTAAAGGGTACACATGTACAAACAAAGGTAGAGTTATTGAATTATTGGAGACCTTATTTGGACATTTTTTTTAATGTGGTACTAATAATAAAATAAACTGTAAAAATAAAATAAAATAAGAAATGCTTTTCAATTGGCGTTTGTGCCGTCACTGCTATAATATACAAGTCGAAACATTCTCTGAAAATTTTGTTCGGCAATTACACGGAAAGCCTTTAATCTAAGTAAGCATGATTTTTTGAAGCTTGGCTAAATTGCTACTGAACTTATAGAATAAACAAAATGAACAATCTGTGAAAAAAAATTTTCAGTTTAAAAAAGAGGAAACAATATTTTCATTAGAAGTAAATAACTAACCGAAACACCTAATTTGTTATTTATACATATAGGAAATACATTTTGACTGAAATTAAGTCTAACAATAAATGGAATTGCTAAGAATACTGGTAATATTAACAAATTCTTTAAATTGAGTTGATTCCATCGATAAAGCATGATAGGCTGACGCAGAGCCGGCGGGACGCAGTAAGTGGGTGATGCTGAGCATAAGGGCGCTTAATATAAAGGGGCACCAATGACGGAAAAGTAGTCGAACAAAAAAATATTAAATTAACATGAATTTAATAATGCTGAACATTATAATGGCAATAATATGAATTCTTGCATAAAGGCAAAAGGTACCCTATCGCCAAACCTGGGCTGACGCAAATCATCTAAAGGGATAGCCTGTAATACTTTTTTTCTAATTGTTTGTGTTATTATCAAATACTGACTACACATGAGACATTAATTTAATATTTTCTATATTCAACTGGCACACCCAAAACCCAAAAGAAATTAACCTTGGTATCTAAGAACTAATGAAGTTACTGTCAATGGTTTATCAATATATCCTTAAATATTAATTAATATATCCTTTTTGACCGATATAATTATAGTCAAGGACAACAAAGAAAGTTCAGTTATTAATTTTTTTATCCAATAATGATTTTTATGGATTATGGAATTTGTTGTAATTCTATCTATTGTTGCAGAATAAAAACGGTAATCCATCAATTGTAATCAATTGTAACTATGAAAGGTTATATAAATTAATGCCAATAGACGATTTTAAATGAATTAATTTTCATTAGAAACCCCAAAAATACATAGGTATAGACAGATAATTGAAATTTTACAATAAATATTTTTGAAACAGGTGTGCGGTGAAACTTCAATAGGTGAATATGTGCTAATGTAAGAAAAATCTTGATTTTCCACTGACCATTACTGCATTCGCTGAAAACTTTGAAATCTACAAATCACACCAAACCGTTTGTGATTTTTAAGATTGCATTCGAATTAAAATTGAAATTATAGAATAGACAAATTGGACAATCTGTAAAAGAAGAATTCTAATATTAACAAGGAAGAAACACACGATTTCAGCTAAAAATCAATCACTAACCGAAACACCTAATTTATAATTAACAGATACTTTTTGACTGAATTTGACTTGAAATGGATTTGTTAAGAAAATTGAGAATACTAATAAATCCTTGCGATTTTGTTGATTCCATTGATACCATTCCGTATCTGATATTAAATCTAAAGCATTTTCAGTCTGTAGAGATAAGGGAAATAGTCATATATATTAGGTATTAAATTGTTTGTTTCTAATAATAAACTATCATACTTACAACTTCTTCTACATTTTGTCCACTCTCTATCATTCCCCCGAATGTTGTCATAAATGACAATAAGGAGAAAATACCCCTTAATGGAATACCATTTTTAAATGTCTGTTAAAAATTGATTATTAATTAATTGACTAGCACCTAGATATCATAAACGAATAGGCATTTACTTGATATAGATAGAGACAACTACCAAGTCCATAAAAACCAGCAGCAATTGAATATATAATGATCATCATGTGAATCTTTTGATTAATCCTTTTACCAACTATCCATAAAGTTTGATATCGATTTATATAAACTCTTAAGCGTTTTTTTATTTCCTGTTGATAAATTGTTTCATCTTTTGAATTTTCTATATTTTTTGATATATTTTTGAACATGTCCATTAACACCATACATTGGATTCTACCATGTTGAAGGGAATATATCGTTTGATAGGTTGGTGTTCTTAACATAATTGCAATTGCTATAAATGAAATCCGGTGGAGAAAAGTAAAAATTGATCTTATAGATTCAAATGGAATATATTGCAATAACAAATAAACAATTGTTGTTTCTGGATCATATTTGCTTGGTATCATATGGGTAACGGCAGTAGTAATAATTATAACTGAATTCACTACATAATAAATTTTGACCATTTTAATTTTTTTCTTGACATTTTTTGATGTTTTCATACTGCAATTTGTTTCAGACCAGAAACCATTTAAATCATTTTTCATCTTCAGTACATCATTATACAATAATAAACTAATTGGAACCGATAGGGTTGACTAGAAATTAAAAAAAAATCTTTTTTTTCAATATAATAAATTATAGACAACACCTACTAAAAGTAACCAAGCAAATGATGGTACATATCGCATAAAAAACTCCAAAGACCAGCACCAAATAAAAGCAATTAAATAAATTAGAAGGCAAATTATTTGTCCAATAAAGAGTATTTTAACGACCCAACGAATTAGTTTGTATGAAAAAATGTCAGCTGAGACAAACCGTAAAAATCTGAACGGATCATCTGTAATTATTTGTGTTTTTTTTCATTCTTGTTTAGCATTTATTTGCATTATTGTCTAATAAATACTTACGAGTCATTAATTTAACATTTTCATAATTCATCTTTTTATTTTCATCCATTCAAATAACATGCGAAAGGCCCAAAATCGAACTAACAACTATTGTACATTTTGTTACTTGAGAACCTGTGAAGCTATGGTTCATCGATATATTTTTAATTAATTAGTACCTATATCGTTTGTTATCAATAGAATTTTATAAATCGAGTTAGAAACAACAATCATACGTTAGGTAATTTATTCTTTTTGATATCATTTTCTACCAATAGAATTTTATAGTTGTAGTTAGAAACAACAACTATAAGCAGGTAATTTATTCTTTTTGACTATAAAGCTTATAATAACGAGTTTTATATTGCATTAAGGCCGTATGCGGGGGAGGGTGTTCAAACATCCCCAGAAATTGTTACACAAACCGGAAATCCGAGAGGATAAAATTCAAAAAAGGAAAAGAAAAGATAAACTGAGAGTGTGCTTTCTTGACCGAAAAACCCTAATCATATAGATATAGGCATCACACTCCCGAAGAGAAATCCTGCGTACGGCCTTGTATGTTATTATATCAATCACCTATATACTTATACAGTGTAAGTCCCATATAACGAACCTAGAAACCAGTAATATACATATAAGTAGAGTAGAAATACTTAGTGAAATACATGTCACGTGACTAAAACCTGCGCCAAGAGTGACGTCACATTTGAGATCAGTGCCGTAGCATTTGTTTCCTGTTAAGAAAGTGAAATCAACCTACACGTGAATACGAATGCCCTTACAAAACGAACGCCTTTGGTAGAAGCCAGCACCAATGAAAATTTGTAAGTGGACTCGCCTGACGTGTTTTGGTTTACTGCGCAGTTTTCTAGATGTGTATTTCACTAAGTATTAGTACTCTATAACATTGCAACGGCCGGGTAGAGAAGGGTGGGGGTGTGGGCTACGCTACAGCTCCTTATTATTTAATCAATTTTTTTAGGCACTAATCTGAAAAAGGGCCACGTTAGGACATTCTTTGAAGAACGAGACATCCAACGGTACCTAAAACTTGCATTTTCATCAAATCATTTTTTCTATAAAATGGAAAAAAGTCGACTTTCATCTTTTATATGTTAGTGTAATTGTAAACATGAAAAGTTATATAAATTAAAGCATATAGACAACTTGAAGTACATTAATTTATGTTTATTAAAGATACCAACAATACATAACTAGTTATAGTTGGATTTTTTCATCGAGGCAAGAGTTTTGGATGCGCAGTAGAACAGACTTAAATCCTAGCGTTCCTTATTTGTTGAAAGTAATCATAAGTGCACGACCATCTGCGTCACCTCTCGCCTCGGTGAAAAAATCCAACTGTATAGGTACACATAATTGAAATTTTTCAATAAATATTTTTAACAGGTGCACAATCAAACTTGATTAGGTGGGCATGTGCTCAGAGAAAATCTTGATTTTCCACTGGTATTTGTGCCATCATTGCTGTAAGTTACAATATTTGCCCAAACTTGAAACCTGAAATCTATGTGCGAAACATTTTAATAAGCATGATTTTTTCGGGGTTCTTAAGATTTCATTTGAATCAGGACTGAAATTATCGAATAAACAAATTGAACAATCTGTAAAAGAAAATTTTCAGTTTTAGAAAAAAAATAAACAAGATTCTAATTGAAAATCAGTTACAAACCGAAAGACCTAATTTATGATTTATAGATATATTTTGACTGAATTTGACTCGAAAGGGATTTGTTGAAAGTATTGAAAATATCAATAAATCCCTTCGATTCTGTTGATTCCATTGGTACCATTCTGTATCTGATATTAAATCTAAAGCATTTTCAGTCTGTAGAGATAAGGGAAATAGTCAGTAATACATTATAGAGTTGTTCACAATACAATATTGTACTTACAACCTCTTCTAAATTTTGTCCACTCTCGATGATTCCACAGAATGTTGTAATGAATGACAATAACAAAAGTATACCCCTTAATGGAATACCATTTTCAAATGTCTGTTAAAAATTGATTATTAATTAATTGACTAGCACCTAGATATCATAAACGAATAGACATTTACTTGATAAAGATAGAGACAACTACCAAGTGCATAAAAACCACCAGCAATCGAATATATCATAACCAATGCTTGAACCTTTTTATTCAATCTACTACCAGTTATCCATAAATGATGATGTCGATCTATACAAACTCTTAAACGTTTTGCTATTTCTTGTTGATAGATCATTTCATCTTTTGAATTTTCTATATTTTTTGATATATTTTTAAACATATCCATTAACACCAAACATTGAATACTACCATGTTGGGCATAATAAATTATTTGATATGTTGGTATAATTAATAGAACTGCAAGTGCTGCAAACACAATCCAGAAGCCAAAAAGAAAGATTCTCCTTATAAATTCGAATGGAATATATTGTATCAAGAAATAAATTAATGTTGTTTCAGAATCATATTTGCTTGGTATCATATGGATAGCAAGTGCACCAATACCCACAATTGAATTCAATAAATGATAGATTTTAACCAACTTAATCTTTTTCTTAATCTTTTCTGATGATTCTGTAGTACAGTTTGTCTCTGACCAGAAACCATTTATATAATTTTTAAGATTTAATACATCATTGTATCTCGATAAAATAACTGGAACCGATAGGGTGGCCTAGAAGTTTAAAAAACAAAATTGTTCCTTTTTTTTTGTATGCCTAAACAGAATACATATAAATAGATAGTAGGTACGTACTAAAAGTAACCACGAAAATGCTGGTAAATATCGCATAAAAAACTCCAAAGACGAGCAGCAATTAAAAACAATTAAATGAATGAAAATAGAAGTTATTTGTCCAATAAAGACTAATTTAACACCCCAACGAACGATTTTATATGAAAAAATCCCTGCTGATATAAATCGTAAAACTTTCAGCGGATCATCTGTAATGTTTCGAATTAATGTACAATATTTCTATAGATATAGGTATATTAAGTGCTTACGATTCATTAATTCAACATTTCCATAATCCATCTCCTTTTTTAGTCCTTTCGACTAATACGGTAAAGACCAAAAAACAGACTGATATACTATCTATAGTTTTTGTTGGATGAGAGCTTTCGAAGGTTACACATAATGGTCAATGGTTTATCAATATATTACAAAAAAAAGTGATTAATAGGCCGAAACAACAATTATACTTAATTAAGTAACAACTTTAAGGATTATACATTTTTTTGTTATGAAACTCATAAATATAGAGTTTCATCATTATACGTGTGCCGGCATAAATATTGTATTCTATTTTGGCTACTTTTTCGCGATCCTATCATACCGTTTTGCTAAAAACTGACTGGCTGACTGGCTTTCTTGCTTCTATCGAGTGGTCCTCCAATTCTGTAGTGAAGACAATTTCATAATCTTTCATTATTGTGATAAACAATCAAACGCAAATTTTTATGTTTATGTCCTTCTCGTTCGTTATAAATATCCGTAAAATGGTAAAAATTGGCAATGGGTCATGTGCACCACCACTCAAATGGTGGAAAAAATTACACATTTTCTCCACCAAAGCTTTATTTAACAAAAATTATACTTCACGAAGTAAATACAAATTTTATTGTAATTTTTGCTACGGTTTTGCGCTGTTATACAACCAGTTATACATTGGAGATTCCGCGAAATCATGAATCATTGATCAAAGATATTTCCCAATGATTGAGCAATGAACGATATACCTATTATAATATGCAAGTAATACAATTTTTACAATTTCCAAAAAAACTTACATGATTCATACAAACAAATTCATTGTAATTTATTATTACTAACAATAAGTACTGTACAACATTATTTAACATTGAAAAGGAAGAGGAAAAAACAGCAATAAATAATTCCAAGAAATTCGGTTTTCTAATATTAGTAATGGTGCGTGATCTAATTCGTCAGTTCCGGTGGATTTGCTAATTATATCTTCATTATCTTAAATCCGCTTTATAATTTTAAACAAATTCATTGTACTTTCGACCGCACACAACACACATACATTATAAGATATTAATACCAATCTAGGAAAAACGACCTTGTGGGAAGTTACATAATTGTTACAAGCAGGTACCTATATAGGTATAGTTGATATTCGCGAGCCTACATAGAAAAAAAAGTTTATGAAAATTTTCTCATACAAATTATGTTAAAAAAAATAATTATTATTTATTGGTGTAGAGAAGTATATCACCAATACCTGGTAGATAATAATCTTGATTAAGAATCCTAGCCTTAAGGCTCAAAAAACCCAATAACAACTACTAGGTATGGTGCAGATAGTAAAGAGATGCTGTATAAAGTAACTGGACAAATTATGAAATGAATTCTTGGCGGTTACGCTATCAGTATTGATCACCTAGATAATTCAGACCTTTTCTGTATGATTCTTGAAACTGTATTTAGAAATGGTGCCTGGGAACATTCCTCAGAAGCTACTCATAATCATTACCATACCGTCCGCATTCCATTTTAGACGGAACCAGATTTCATGAACGAAACCACCACTAATCATCGTCGTCTCTTTGATATAGGAATGCTGCTAACTTTTTAACAACACGTCATTGAGAATTTCTCTTCTTATTACATTCCTTTCAACTTTTAACACAATTCCAATCGAATTAATCCAACTAGCACTCCTTCAAAACAAAATTAACCACCCGTTTCCTTGTTTGTTTGTTAGTAAATTTGCCAAAATTTCGTTAATTATTGTCAAATATTAATGATAAAGTATTTAAAGTATGACGTAGAGTTCATCCATAAAATTGTTTTCGAAGAAGCTTCGATTATGACAAACATGCAAATTATTTGTGTTTGTTTTTCTTGGAATCACTGTAACGGTTATTATTCGTTACTAAATTTAGTCATTTTATGGTTTATAGTTTGTTATGAAACTACATATTGATTGCATATTATCAAAAAATATATAAGGCATCTGCTGTGTAGGGATCTTTGCGGTTGTAAATTGAAGATAATTTGCACAAACAGAACGATCTATTGGGAAAAAAAGACAAGGTGTTGGAACAGGTGGATTACATGGACAAAAAAAAACAACAACAACAAAATTACCATTTATTTTGGTTGAAATGATTGGTTATTTTAATTATTTTGATCATTACCGAAAATATATGGCGCCCAGCACTTTGTTTACGCAATGGTGGTTTTAAAATGACCACACACTTTTACATGTCGGTGTACAATCAAAGGATGAAGGCCATCAATATTAAGAAAATCAAGCACGAGAAGTTCTAGCAAGATTTCTGAGCAAAGACCACCGTGCACATATGGGTACCTAATAGATTACTAAATCTTACCGATTGAGAAATTGAAGGTTTCTCTTTATTGTTGAAATTTTCTATGAATTGGAGAATCTGTAGTGACCTTTGGGCACACCTTGATAGCTATTTCTATAATTGAATTTTTGCAAAAATTAACAGACTTGTTAATTTAAAAAGTTGAGCTTGTTTTTGATGATTCTGTCACGCGTGTTTTTTGGCAATAGCACGTGCGTGTAGATAGATAAACAAATGGCAAAAGTAATATTAATAATAATAATTACTCTACCTAGTCCTGGCGCCAGAGATACGACTATATATCGTGACTGATTAACCGCAAACTTCCTCTATATTTTGCATGTGTTAACTTGGCACCATCACCGAAGATCCTCTCCCGTTCTAGTTCTCGGAATTACTTTTTCGAAATTCGGTAATATTTTTAATAGAAGGAAACCTAATTACATGCTTTATAAAATGTCAGACTTTGATAAATAATGTATTACTCTAACACACACACACACACACACACACACACACACACAAACTAGCACTAAACATTATTTCCTTTATTGTTGACCGCCATCGCTGATAGATTTCATAGAAATCACCACGACGGAATTGTTGATCCTTTGACGCCGCTCCAACTTTATTATTATCTTTCACTTTGTTCCTCTCGCTCCCTACATCTTAAAAAAAACAAGAAAAAGAACCGCTTCTTCTCTTCCGATTTTATCACCGCCATACCACCCATCAGGATTTCGTCCAAATACCTCACACTATGCTACAACAGAATTGTTATAGGTACCCATTTATACGAATCGATAAATTTATTACCCCATTACCTCAACTGGCTCCTGCCGCTCATGATGGTGAGATTGTGGTAAAAACGTAAATGTCACATCTTTTGCCAAATGTTAAGAGTTGTTTCGACCACAATAATTCAAAGAATTCGGCCACGAAATTTATGCCCGGCCACAATTCAATCCTGCCATATACACACATTATACACTTTAAAATATCATCATCATCATCATCAATATTATTGCAAACAATCCTTCAGTTATAATTCATTCGGTTATAAAAGAAAAGGAATGAAAAGAGAATTTTGGTACAGATAAGACAAGTCGAGGTCGACCTGTTATTTGGTTTGTCGAGACAATCCTGTAGTTAATTTTTATACAAGTCCGCTAGATGTCTAGACCAGTTCTGGATAGATAAGGTGGAAAATTTTTCAAACGAGTTTAAGAAAAGCAGTGTACAGGACACAGGAATTAAAATTGAATGAAGGAGCCGAATTCAATGGGACATTGTATATATTCGATTGATTGCTATGATATGGCGATAAGTTGAAAAAATTTATGAATGAGTGAGCGAAATTACTCAATATTTAAACACCACACAAACAGTGTTGATCACATGTGACAGAGTTTATTTTTATTTTCATAGAATTTCTTATATGTTGGCGCCGTCTTCAATGATTCATTTAAAAATTTGAATTAATCATAGTCATTGGAGCAAAGATGTTAGTTACACTCGCTCTTCTTAGATTTGCTCCAAATTTAGGCTATAACGAAGGCGTTATTCAAAAATAATTCCATACACTTCTTAGAAATTTATAATTTGTGTGTTTTGTTGTTTTGTCTCTTATTCATCTTTAAAATAAACTAGAAAATGTGTAGAATTTCGCGTAAAATTATGATTAATTTCCTATATTGGTAGAATTCAATAAGATTTATTGTATTTTTGAAACGTTGCAATTTACAACATAATCTGGCCGTTAAAAATCTCACTTTTAATGGGTTCGATTTCGGACCAAACACATTATCGACTCCTGTTCCCGCGGACAATAAATAAAATATTCGGCAAGGTTAAACAATAAAAACAAAAGCCACAACAAATATATCCTGCTTTTCAACCTAATAGCCTACACGTTCGACATTCAACACAAATAAGCCAATATTTTATATTAAAATACAATTTAAGTTAGAATACCGCCTTATTGTTAAATAATCGTCCAATAAAATTAGAGAATTTCCATAATTTTTTTGTTTTGATCTTGGAGCACTTGGTAAAGAGGAGTGTCTTGTTGGTTTTTTGTTGTTGTTGTGTTCAAGTTTTGGCCAATTGATAGGTCGGTTCTGTAGCTTCATTCATAAACGTCAACATTTAAACAAGAAGGTGTTTTTATTTCAGTACAATACCAGCATCCGTTCAGGCATGTGCCGATGTCTAAAATTACAATTGACGCAAATTCATTATCTTCATCTCAATTTGATTTTATTAGATGAGCAAAATTAACACCCTGTAATGGTAACAGGAATTGTACCGGAGGTCAAAAGGAAAAGCATCTACTATATGAAGGTCCTGGGTTTTACCGACCACTATTTCATTTGCTGTTATTATTGTTGAAAGTTTTAAAGAAACAAACTAACGATATCTACTTAGTTATCCGAATGTGAAATCAAATATTTCTCAGAATCAGATGCATGAATCAGTTTTGGTGTTTTATAACAACACACAACAAGCAATGATCTCTGAAAGTGGTGAATCAACAACCAGCAGTAACAGTAACAGTACTACATCAGCCAGCAGCAGTCAGAATGAAGATCGTCTCATTCAGAAATTGAAAACATCCGAACTGTTGAAGCATCTATTGAAAATACGGCGAAAATCAATTGACTCATCAACGACAATTAATAAGGAAAACCAACTTCCTTCCGTGACTCAAACTCAAGATTTCTATTCAAATAATAATGAGTCAATAAATCAAAATTCTTCAGTTGAACATCAACCATCCACCACTACACCACAACTACTGCAACAATATTGCATAAATACCAAAGACTACAACGATGGAACTATGGAAGAATCCTCATCTAGTGATCACCAACAACAGTATCGTGATAACAACAATCTCCAAAGATTATTCAGCGATGACAGTACGCGAACAAGAACAACATCACCAAATGATGTTCTATCTGAAGAAGATTTATCAATTAATGATATGTTCTGTAGTGAAACAATGGACTATATATTATGTGAAGCTCAAAAGAACCTTAATCTACAATCATCACCAACATCTAGTCAAGTGTCGTCACAGGAGAGTGATAACAACAATAGTGAATTTATTGAATTATTACCGGTGACTAAACATTATGCATCTAGTGGTGAAGGGTCATCGAGTATCATTAATGTTCCGACGGAACCAGGTCCATCATCTAATAAACATAAAAATGATGATAATGTGAAGAAATTTGTTATTAATCCGGAAAAGCGATGTGAAGAGAGTGATAGTGATAGTGATAATGTTGATAAAGAAATGGTGTTAGTTCCTTCTGGTAAGTACCTGAACAAATATCATAATTAATTAGTGATTATTTTATAATGAGTTTTAATGATTATTTATTTATTCTAAATGTGTCATCGTTACTTCATTTTTTCTTAGAATTTTTCTATATTTATTTGAAAATTAAGCATTGACTAATAATTATGAAAACCCAATATGACTCTTATTTTTGAATATTTAAAACAAACAGGATTAATTAAATGTTACGTAATGTAAAAAATTTTCTTCAAAATAAACCAATAAATCAAATTTTATTTTAAAAATTCAATTTTTCGCACTTTAGTATTTATAAAATGCTACGCTTCTTCGTTATCATACAGGGCACATAACAAAGGGGCATCAGAAAAACTACTATTAAAAGGACTCATCCTGACAACACGGGAAAATGGCCAATTTAAAAAAAAAATGAAGGATAATTTAATAAAAGTCAAATTATTTTTCTAAAAATTCAAAGGAAAACAAATACCATGGAAATAAATTACAAGATTTTGGTCTTACAATTAGAAATAAAAGACAACAGTGACGACTTTTGGGATAAGAATTGTTATCAATTTATCTAAGACTTTCTGGACAATTAAAAGAAAATCTTTATTTCAGTTTAAAATACTCTGGGAGATAAAAAGTTCAATAAAATGCTAGAGCCTCTATGTAGAGATGGTAATACCGGGATCCCGGTATCCTCAATACCGGGATCCCGGGCACTTTTTTCCGGTATTTGA
>JAZBHA010001695.1:0-16033 GCA_037464855.1 Iselma pallidipennis | reverse complement strand
AAGTTCAAACTACTATTAAATGAATTTGAGAGATTTTTTATTGATCATCATATAGGTGTACAGATAGGATTCTACGTACATTGTTTATTTCAAGAATAATTTCCATTATATTCGGCATTTATTAAATTGCATTTAATTCATTCTATTTAATAGAAAAATAACATTTAAAAAAATACCAGTTTAGGTTACGGATGTTGTTTTTTTAAGCTATTACTGTTTACCAATTTATTTTTTTTTTACCTATTTATTATTAAAACACGAGAAACCTCATTCCAAAATTGTAGTAATGTTTGTTAATAAAATCAGTTTATTTAAACGTAATTGTGTTGTATATTATGATAATAAAATGATGACGTTATGTAGAAAAATGATAAACAAGGTGAGGGTTATATTTTTATTAATTGGTTCGATAATTTTATCATTATTAGTTGGAATTTTTAACTTCCTCGGGCATTTTTCATTGACTTATCCTCAGTTCTGTACGAAAACGAACCGGTTCAAAAGACCCCTGTCCGGTTAAAGTCAGGGATGGGATGGGATAAGGGAAGATCTCCCCCAGAAACCACCCGATAATCATCTGATGATTAAGATTTTCTCAATGCACAACTGATAGGATATCAATTAATTATTAAGAGGACTGGCCATGACCGAGCCGATCACCTTGAATAATTCATAAATTCATTATTTATTCATAAATATCATTGTTTATTGAAAAACAGTTTCATTGTATTATTGTAAATAATTTCAGCTAATTCATCTGGATTTTCCGATCGAATCTCAGAAACAACATCCAAAACTTGCCTAAATTTCAAAAAACTAAGAATAAATAAATGCAATAAGATAGAATAGAACCATTACCTAATATTATTAGGTTCATTTCTACTTTTAATCATACAATCGGATTTCCACTTTTCTTTCTTTACACTCGTCAATTGGTGCTCTTTAGATATCAGGGAATATCCAGCATGTGATGGTCGTATTTCACACCATGGGCAATCAGTTTCTAACAGAATCTTTTCTTTTGGTAACATCTTTACAGTTTCTAGATTTTCCTTAGTCTTCAGTGAACTAAAACAGCCGAATCTGATTGGCGAAGATTCGCACAAGTCAGCACCCATTTCAGACCAAACGAATCAGAATCAGGCAGTTGTTTGATGAATTTGACTGGTCAGGAATAGATTGATTCTGAAGCAATATGAAGGACATGTGGGTGATTGCATTATTTCTAATTCCAAATGAATCTGATTGATTGAGATTCGCTTAATGTGAAAGGGGCCTAAGACGGTCATTTTTAAAAAACCATTTACCATCCATTAATGCCAATAAAATAGCCTAAATCAATAAATCTACTAGCTTCATCCATTGTCCCATCAAATGAATGTACAACACCATTAAGATGTTGATGATTCTTTAAAATTCCATATAAATCATCAGCTGCATTCCGACAATGCAGAAATAAAGGTAATTGAAATTTTTCACTTAAACCTAATTGTAATTGGAAATATTTTGTCTGGATTTCTTTTGAACAAAATTCAAGACGATCATAATCTAAACCACATTCACCAATAGCTACAATTTTCCCAGTACTAATATTATCTTCAATTAATTTTGTAAGTTTCGATAAATATTCATTGGGATTGTTTTCAAATTCTGTACATCTAGTTGGATGACAACCCACAGTTGAATATAGTTTTTCTATAAAAAAACACAATTAATTAATGTGTTAATTGGTGGTATTGTTACGGAAATACCATCAGTTTTAGCTAAATTCAACGCTTTTTGACTTTCTTCTAAATTACCACCGGTTATAATGATTTTATTTAAACCAGCTGTCCAGCTACGTTGTAAAACCGACTCTAAATCCGGTTCATGCTTCTTACTGCCATTATAAATACCTGAATACATTAAATCCGTTAAATTTGCACCAATATCTATAAAAAATTCTAGTTAAAAAATATAATTATCATCTATTTTTTGGGGATTTACCAATAAATCTACGTAGTTTCGACATGCTTCTAACTGTCAACAATCAGTTTTTTTAGGTTATGTTATTATAACCTTAAAAAATTATTACAAACAATTTCACCAATAATATGTGTAAATATATCAATTTAAATGATACGTAAACGTAAATTATTGATAATAATATTAATAACTTTTATAATATTTGTTATAACAACTAGTTGTTTATTATTAATACTAACCGAACAAGAAAGTGAGGTTAAATCTGGTATACTACATCAAAATATTCATAATACGATTTATCAAGAATTAATAAAATTACCGCAAAAATATCAAGAAAAAAACATTATTATTGAAGACGAATTAGTTGATAATTTTATTAAAAATATTCATAATCGACAGAGAAATGTTAATATAACAGAATTATGGAAAATTGTAAATTCATGGATATCAAAAATCAAAATTGTCGATTTAGAAAATTCGTATTTAGGTAATTTATATGATGCTTTAAAATATTCAAAGATCATTAAAGCTGATATAGATCGTAGAGGAACACAATTGAAATTTTTATTAACATTAGATGTATGTATTTGAAAATTGGATTATAAACACCTTTAAAATCATTATTTTCTAGGGTAATCAATCGGTTGTTTTCAAACCGAAATGGTATAATATTAATAAAATAATTGATGGTCCTGTATATGCTGGTAAAGATCGATATAATGGTGAAATTCTTGCATTCTATCTATCTGTGATCTTACATAAACCAATGACACCATTCAGTATTGAAAGGACTATATCATTAACCAAACAAATTAAACCAATTGGTACGAAATTATTATTAAATACTAGTTATATTATTGACAATAATCGAACATGTATATATGGAAAATGTTTCTATTGTACAAGAAAAGATCCAATTTGTGAGGATCATAATTATTCATTAACTGGTACTGTGATATTTAATCTTAATTATAATTTAAAGAATTATCGATCACCGTGGCAACGAACTTATAAAAATAATAAAAAAGCACCGTGGCAGGAGGATATCGATTATTGCAAGTAAGTTCCATAAATTAGCAATTTTAAAATTAGAACTTTTGGCGCCATTTTTATACCCTGTCACCAGGCGCCCTCTGTTCGTGGTTATGTGTATTGTAATGTAATGGCGGTAAATTTAAATCTTTTCCAGATTTGTTAAAAACAAATTAAATCGCCAAAGATTGTTGGATTTGATTGATACGTCAATTTTTGATTTTCTAATTCAAAACGGTGATCGTCATCATTATGAAACACTATTTGATAATGTTGTATGGTTAGATAATGGGAAAAGTTTCGGTAATCCGTATATTCACCATTTAGATATCTTAGCACCATTATATCAATGTTGTATGTAAGTTATTTGTTAATTCTTATTATTTGTTCACCCCACCCCACTCAAATGGTGAGAAATTGCCTCATTTTTCCCACCAAACGATTCTGGTTCTGAACCATTCGAATTGGTACTGTGCTTATACCTCTAACGTATAGATGGCACTACCTGTTTTGAGCATTATTAGGGATACGTTGACAATGCACAAAACAGGTAGCACCCTCTAGACGTTAGAAGTATAAGCACCCGATCAGTTTAAATGGTTCAAAACCAGAATTGTTTGGTGGGAAAAAGTGACGCAATTTCCCACCATTTGATTGAGACGTGGTGAACATGGCCCCATTACTCCATGTACATCAATTATTATACAAAATTTGATTTGTAGGCTTCGTACAACAATGCTGGAAAATCTGGAACGATTACGCGGTGGTAATCTGCGTAAACGATTATTATCAATGCCTGATATAGAAAATATAATTACGAATGATCATTTAAATGCATTAGAAGAACGTCTATTAATTGTCTTTGCAACAATACAGTATTGCAAGAACCGGAATCAATGAGAATTTTATAGGAAATATTTTTATATGGTTCACTATTTTAAGAACTGCGCACATTACGTCCGAACCGTCCGTCACGTCCAAAATTCAGAGCATTGATTCTTATGTCAGGCTCGAGTCGATGCGAGACTCCCATTAATCAGTTTTGGACGGGACGGACGTAGTGCGTGTAGTTCTTTACAGGATTTTATAGAAATAAAAGAGATATTTAGGATTTTTCAACATTTATTCAACAGAATAAAGTCACAATCATTATTTTTTATAATAATAATAATAATAATAATAATTGTAATAATAATCCAGACAGAATAGTAGTTCTCCACACTGGCAAATATTTTAAATTTAAGGCAAAAATACTGCTATTGCTGCATTTTTTTGTAATTTTTTCTTTATTATTTTTTTGACACATCCAGAATTCGCGATAACTCAATAGAGTCTACACACCTGAGAGGAGGATTATATAAGCAAATATTAATTTAATAAATTCTTTTTTTCTTTTATTTTTGTAACTTGATTGAGCTATCACGATACATACCAAATAGATTTCTGTACTATAATTATTATTATAAAAAAGAGTTAATACAGTAGAACTCGGTTATAACGACATCTCAACGATTGCGACAAACCAGTTCATTTATGTACATCACTCTTAAATTCGGGTATGTCACTATCTTCTAGGTCCTTTCAGTTACGGTATAATCGAGTTCGACTGTATATCTGTTGTAAAATTGTTTATATCGATCATTGGCATTTTCAAATGAATTAATGAAAAAACAGAAATAAAAATATTGGGGAACTTTTAATAAACCTAAATTCTAAATAAATAATCTAACCAATAAACATATTTACAAATAATAAGTAAATTTACCAAACTATCCCGACAATAATTCTCTCTTTTTTCAATAATTACTATCAATTATAGGCAAAAGAATTAATTGGAGAATAACAGAATTATTTGATAAAAATCACTATTTACACATAAATATATGTAATCTATTTCTTCTGTTCCTTATCATTTTTTTATTAGATCTTCATTTGGGTAAATGTTATCAAAACATCTGTGAGCAGGTAAATAGACTTCTAATCTTGTTAATTTATTATAAAGATATCTATATACAAATCGATTTTTTCTTTTAGAGAAGAAAACACAAACAGAGATCGAAATAAATTGCAAAATTTCCCAACTATCCAGTCTATATACACATTTTCCGAAATGTCCACCACACACACACACACACAAGAAAAAAAGAAAATCTCTACTTCTTACCCCTAAGCTCTGACGCCTAATTAAAGAAAAATTCTTTTTACAAACCAAGCGCACTACAGACTTAGGCAGTAAAAAAATATGTTTTGTTGTTGTTGTTGTTTTAACTGTGGATTCTACGAAATAAAATACCACAAAACAATAATAATAACCAAGAGAGACGGAGAATTAATTAATTAATTAAACTAATTGTGAATTTGAAAAAAAAAGAAAAACAAGAAATACATGTATGTATGTATATATAAAATGACGGATTTGATGTTATAAGAACACACACGAACGATTGTTGTTCTTGTTTTTTCTTTGCTAAAATTTCTTTTTTTTGTTTTGTTTCCCTAATAAGATCACGATTCACCATTACCACTATCATTATCATCATTATTATCATCAGCATAATCTGAATCATCTGATGGATCATCATAGTCTTCATCATAATCATCATCATAGAAATCGGTCATTTCAACTTGTGAATCAGATGTATTTGGTTTTACCTGAGTTTTAATACAATAATCTTCTAATGTTAATGGTACTTGGATGCCATCTCGTTCAGCTTCAGCTCGTGCTGCCATTGCTTGTTTCCTATTTTATTTAGAAAAAAACAAATAGTTTTCTGTTAATATTATTGTTTAGAAAGTAGAACAATGTCATATTGGTAATTGTTTTTTTTTGACTCCGATTTTATAACAACAAATTGTGTAATACTAGGAAATACATATACATACGGTTTTACTGTTCGACAAATCTTGAAACCGTAATTGGAAATTATACAGGAAAATAATAAAATCGTGGCAGTAACGACATACGTCGGTTATCTATCTACATGACAATAAAGTTACTTTTTCAGTGGTGGACCCATGGACTTTTTAAAATCATTTTTTGGAATTCAAAATAAAAGGATTGTTTATTATATTTTGGCAATTATGTTTGTGGAACGGTTTGTTTGAAATCTTGTTATAAGAGATAAAACATGTATATAGAATAGAATAGAACTATGAATATTTTTAGAATAATTCCGGATACCTCTACGAAACAACAACTAGAGAATAAACCAATAAACCAATCTAAATCTACATTAGAAAACTAATTATTATTTAAATTGTTTATAATTATTTTAAACTGTGATTGTTATAGAAAATAATATCTGGAAATTATACAAAACCAGCCTGTTTATATTCATATTACTATAATTGGTTGCATCCTTATCAAGTCCTTTTTAAATCCTTAATTTTACAATTTCCCAACAAAAGTCTCGAGAAAACTTATCTATTAATCTTATAACTAATCTCGATATAACTTTGGAAAATCCACTGATAAAGTGTCACAAAATTTATTATGAATCACCATCATTTACTTCGTCCTGGAAATGAATATGTGACATGTCTCTAATAAAAAAAAAAACAACAAAGATTTGATTAAGCTAAGAATCCTTTTAATAATGCAACAAGTTTTTATCAATTTTGTTCAAAAAAAAACCTGACGAAATTCGTATCAAATTGAAATTTAACTAGAATATTCTTGTCCTGTCCTGTATACGAGATCCTTTGGGAAAATCAATACAATATACGGGGTCCTCAAAACAATAACCCCCCTGTATATTCATTATTTGCGTTGTTTATCATAACACACATTTGGATTAACTTCTATTCTCTTTAAACTATAAATCTTGCATTACAGATTTAACAGCGCAAATAACAAAGAGTTCAAAAATAACTACACAACATGATGTAAATAGAACGACAACTAATCAGAATCAGATGTTCTATATCTGATTATTTACACCATTTTTTTTAAATATATAATAATAAAGAATATTTAAGTACTACGGTTAATGATTTTAAATTTCTAGATTTTGCTGTTGTTTCTATGTTCAGTATACTATGCGGAAGGACAATCATTAAAAGGGATACATTGGTATTTTAAATTGGAAATGTCAAGTAAATAATGCAAAGCACTAAAGAGAAAGTTGTATTATTTCAATAAAATTCACGTTTTAATCTCGAGTCATGAAAATAGAATTTTTTAAAGAAAAACCGAAGTCGATATATGTAGAAGGATAGCTGGCTTTTTCTCGACATAAATGAGCAAAAAAGGATGGTTGGTCATCACCCTTTAACCTTCAATTTGAATAAAATCCACTCATTTAAAGGACAATTGAATAATAAATAAATAATTATTTCAACTGGAACATAGAAGTTTCAATAAAATTCAATTATTTGAAGAATATTTGCATGGAAACAAAATCGAATTGTAGGTAACAGTTAGTTAAATACAAGAATTAACTTGTTTACATTGATCCAAACTATGAATGTGGGATCCGATTTTAATTGAAACTCGTAAAATTTCCTAGTATTACACAACTTATTGCAAAATTGAGCTATTTGTTTCTATTCTACCTTATAATATTTTCATATTCCTTATCACGTCCTTTTGAATCCCTCCAACGACGATACATAACTGATGCATCCACATTAGCTGGACTGAATGTATTTGGTTCATTTAATAATGAGATGACACTTAATAAAATTGTACGGACACTCTGTGTAGGATTCCAACGTTCACATGGAAGCTCACCGGATTGTGGATCATCAACTGGTGGATGTAAAATACTGATGCATAAGTCACCATTCTGTAAAACAACAACAAAAAAAAATGTCTAAAATCAATCAATCATCATCATCACCATCAAGCACCAACAAAAAAGTCCTTTTGAGTGTGTTTTTTAAATTAACTTGAGTAATTTTGACAAAAGTGGGATTTCTTAAAGCGTTCAATTAATAAATAAATAGGTTGCCCAATGAATAGTGTAACTATAGGGCGGTAACGGAAATGGTGGCGGTGGCAGGTCCAATATTACAAAGAGGACTACGACCTCATCACAACCATCACCTCTGCCGCCACCACCACCGCCACCTTCATTGTTAACCGCGTCAGGGCCACTAACAATCTCAATTGATATAGAGAAATCAACGACCTACGGATAATACCAAGGTCATTTTATAAATAAATAAACAAAGGAACAAAAAACTACGAATTCTAATACAAAAATTAGAGAGGGTTGTGTTAACTCATAACTAACCCCTGGGCATGTTTTCCATAAAATTATCATACACGTGTAATCACACACACCACGTGACATTTTCATTGTACGGTTTTTTTTTGTCTTATTGTTAATAGTAATTAACAGCACAGAACTTTTCTATTTTTAATCCGACAACGACACGGTGAATTTTTCATCGGTTAATTAATACACGTAGAATTTTTCCCGTATTTAATCTATTTATACAACAAAGTGTGATTGGACTCATTTTTTATTTTGAACAAAAGACAGAAAAATTTAGAAGTCAATGGCCACAACCATTATTGGAATCATTCTAATACAAGTTACTTGCAAACAATAATTGCAAATTTAAATAAATGAATCATTAATCAATGATTTATCGACTAGAAATAATATTTAAAGAATTCCTTAGAAAAAGTGATTGAACTTATTTCCACAAATAACGAACAAATTTGCAATTTTCTATTGTTTTCTTCAATCGAACGGATAAATTACAGTGAAAGCTCTCTTATCCGGATCCACAATTATGCAGATCACACAGTAGAAAGTAAATCTACAAGATCTCCCAGCGAAAAAAATCCGTACAAGATAAGTGGTTTACGGTACTATATCGTGTAGATTACAAAAAAACAACACACATCCCCAAATTTCATTATCCCGATTTTTTATTATTCGAACTACCCCCATATCACCGTTTAGTCCGGATAAGAGTTTTTTCTGTTACAATCAAACCATGAAATATTGAAAGATGATCCAAAGCATTGGCAAAAAATTAAACAAACCACAAAATAACAGATATAGACAAGAACACAAGAGAAACTTTTAAAATAGAGTTGGTTATAGCAGGCAATAAGTTTTTTTTTGATATTGGTCCTTAACAGCTAATCTAAAGTTATCGGAAATTGGAAAAAGTAAAATGTTCATTCTACTAACGCTTATAAAAACCCCAATTTTCCCTCCCAATAACCTTATATATTTTAAATAGACATTTGGTTTTATAAATTTGGCCTTTTGACGAACAATGACCGCATACACTAACGAACTTGCTGTAACCTGCCAAAATATAGAAACGAAAACGAATTATAAAACGGTTAAAAAAAAATGAATACAATACAAAAAAAAACTGTTTTGATTGAACCAAACCAAAAAAAACAACCGTTCCAACAAATTATTATATAAAACCTTGGAAAATTTTTGGATTTTTCTTCACCTTATCGTTGTCAGGAAAACGATTATCAGAGGTCAGAATTTGCGTGATTGAAAACTAAAAAAACAGGACAATATGTTTAAATTATAATGAATGAATGTTATCAATTTGTTTACAAATATTCACACTAACAAACAAACAAGCAAACAAAAAATAGAAGAAAAACTAATCCTGGAAGAAACGACAACTATTTTGAACGAAAATCATTTTAATCATCCGTTATTTGAATATTTACGTCGCTACCAAAAATATCGGTATAAGTTGTAAACAAATTATCGATATTAATCAATTAAAAAAAAAAAAGGAATTTTACAACAACTACAAAATTTACTTATTTCATTTTAAAATCTTTTAGTTTCAACTCATTTTTTTCGTAGATATTTCTTGTAATTTTACAACCAATTAACGACAAATTTCTTGTACAAGTTGGTTATTTGTAAAATTGGAGAAAGTTTACAACGACGAAAATAAATTTACTTTATATTCATTAGATACTTTTATATAAAAAAAATAAATTACGCAATTTTCTTTTGTTTTCAACTTTCTTTTCTGCAATTCTATCAATATTCCTCCTTATCAACAAAACCCGATGTTCTAAATTTTTTAAAATAAAAGCCTGTGGGTTCAAAACGAGTTTCCTTTGGAAAAAATTCACTGGATAAATGTGTTGTGGAAAATTGATGGAAAATTCATATTCACAGAAAAATGCCGAAAGGAACTTAATGTCATCAACAAATTTTCATCTTTAAATTGTTAGAACGTACCTTAGCAAAAAAAAAACACCAAAGAATATATTAAAATTTTCTAGATTTCTTTAAATAAATAAAAAATAATGAATTTTTCCATTTAAAATAATAAAAATTAAATTGAAATTTCTTCCATTGAATTGTCAAGGCTGTAAGAAGTTCTTATAAATTTTACACACAACAGGAAACTATTGGTAGTTGAAGGGGAAAAAATTACATCAAAGACATAAAAGGAATGAAACCTTCAAAGTGCATAAATTTTACAAGACAGTTAGTAGTAGAAGCAAGGACAAAGGATCATTTTCTGCCTTACTTTCTTGCTCAGACAAAAAAAAAGTGGCAAAATACAAATTTCAATTAAACATCTGACGTACTATACGAATACCTTTAATTTACCAATTTTCCACGTAAATATTGAAAAAAATTAATAAAATTTGCGATTCAAAGTACAGTTGAATTCGGTTATAGCGACAAAATTAACTTAACAATTCATGCGAGTTCATTCATTTGCAACAAGTCAAAATTTCTAGGTCCCTTGTATGTCGTTATAAGCGAGTTCTTATTTGAAATAGGTAATAATAATAAATAATGCATAATCTCAATACTAATAATATAAAATTAACAGTCCAGATGCTGAACAACTTGTGGGGTTGTCTCCCGCCGAGTCATAATTGAGATAAAAACACTTCTTTTTAATTATTACCCTGATAGGCAATTCCAACTAATTTTAAACAGGATTGCCGAAAGTTCTCGAGCCAGCATTGCTCATACGATACAATAACAAGGATAATAATAACGATAATAATGCAGACAAAAAGAAAACCTCAATAGTTCAATCACTATTTAATTTTTGCAGTGACCAATTGTTATCTATGTCTCTATCTTTTTCATTATTAAATAACGGATGTGTGTCTATTGTTTTATAAAAAAGTATAAAATATTAAAAAGTGACTAGACAATAATTGTACGTATGCAGTATGTACCTATACCTATGTATTGCGCTGGTCAATAATTAATTACTTTAAATAGAAGAAGGTAAAACAAATACACGAACATTCCTATTCATACAACATGCAATTCTTAATTTTTTTGTTATTTATTTATTAGTTTTGGTTTATAAATAAAGACCTAATTTTTGTCATTACTATTGTCACGTATGCAAAGTTTCATCATATTTATTAATTCAATTATCAGAGATATTTTTGTGGAAATTTTGAAAATACGTTTCATTTTACTAATCGTAAGGTTTAATGTTCTTTCTTATTCTCGATTTTAATGACTTTCCCCTTTCAAAAAGAAAATGAGACAAATATCAAATAAACACTTACATACCTCGTAAACATTTGGATGCCACACTTTCGTTAGAAATCTAATTGAAGGTGGTGAATATGGATAATCTGTTGGAAATTTCATCCGAGCCTATAAACAAACAACAATTATTAGTAGTAGGTAATAGTCATAACGATAAGACACAAAAAAAAATCAATTCTATTTATATATTAAATGAAAATCGATTAAATACCCATTTGGTGACATTTCTGTTTTAGTCATTGAAACCTACGAGAAATATGTATTTACGTATATACATGCATATATTGATGTTTGAAAGTTTTATTCAGTGAAAACAAGAAATTCTATACACGAATAACTAATTATTAAATCAATGATTTCGTAGAAATTATAATTTTTTCTTTCACATAATTTTTTTTCATATTTGTTTCTTTATTTATTAACATATTCTAAATTTAATTCAAATTTCCCAAGGAATTACCCATGATCGTGAATGTGAGCTTGAGACCTCAGTTTCAGGACGGGGGAGGGGGTCTCAATTCTTTACGAGGTCTCAGTAGAAAAAGTACTTGAATCAATTTATTAAACTTTATTTACACTCCCTTGCTTATCAACACATAAGGGCTTCATATGACATTGGACCTCACGCCTCGGAAGGCTTAAATGTAAAAAAAAAACTATATAGACAATATCAATGTAACTAGCAATTAAATCGGTACTTATCAATAACCAGTGGAGGCGACAGCAACTTGTCAAGTCCTCTAAGGTAATAAAAAAGCAGAACGCCTTAGCCCTTAAAAAATTGCAAGCTAGGGGAATCCTCCCTTCTCTCATCGGTGCTACCAATAACAACCACTTAACAGAACGAATCATGTTTTGCAATTTTGCATATTTTTTTGCAAATGGATTCGTTTTGGAATCGGATCACCGGATATTGGATTAAAATATGGATAGATTAGAGAAGTTCTACTGTAGTTTTTTTTTTTGTTGAATACTATCAATATTTGATATTTGATAAATATCAACATATCAATATATCATGATAAACTGTTTTTATCAAATACTGATATTTAATTATTGATTCTACCTCACCCTATTCTATTCTACTGTTTTAAGTATTGGATTACAAAAAGTTGTCCTTTTTTAAAATTGTAACACAATACTTTTGAGCAATCAATTCAAGCACAAAAAAAAACCCAGACAAATAGACGAAAAAGTCTCAATACAGTTTAGAAGAGTGCTGTTCAACCTGTAGTCCGTGAACAGTTTATTACTGGGCCGCGACAAGACTTCACTAAAATTTCATAATTTCATATACCATTACGTTATCGAAACGTTCCGTCTGTTTCAAAATGACCATTATTTAATTGTAGATAAATACAGAAAGTTTGAGAAGCATTGGGTTAGATTAGAACACAACTTTAATTAATAGTATTCTATCTATGGGAATGGGTCCGAAAATTCCGAATTATTATGGGGGATTCCCTTACATTTTTTCTAAATCTATTAACATACTTCTCTGAAATAAAATTTCTTAGAAAAGATGTAAAAATATACCGACCCTATAGAGAAAGTCTAGTTTTTCATATTCATCATTCAATTTAATGCAATAAACTAGTCAAATATCAATATACACATTAATGTCGATCAATATCGAATTTTACCGATTTTAAGCAGGAAACTAACTAGAAACCGAAAAAAAAAGTATGTCAATAAAGCGAAAGTACCTACAATTTTGTATTCTAATATATTTGTTATGCTACCGTTTCTATGATAATATAATTGTTCTTTTTTTGCATTTAGTTGTTAAATGGAAAGCGATTTTCATTTATTAAAAATTAAAAACCGTTCGTTGTTCTAGTTTCATATTATCTTCTATACATACATATTATAATATGTAATATTAAAATATAGAGATAATAAGCACTGACCTAATTTTATTCAATTATCTTTCTATATCGATATAATTTCCATAAAAAGATTACTATTGTTGTTCGATGCATTTTTTTTCTTATAATTTTAAGAAAAAGAAAGCTTAACCCAATTTTTCTCCCTTTTTCTATTTTTTTTTCTGTTTATAGATTAAATTATAGCGAATTACAAATCAATAAATCAATCTCAATGAGCTTAGAATTCTAATTTTTGTTATTTTTATATTGGGAAAATTGAAAATAATTTGGGAAACGAAAAAAAAGTACGGTGAGGCTATCGTTCTTTGTAAAGTTGCATTTGAGACTTTTTCAGTTGCAGTTAAACCTGAGGGTCATTCACAATAGGTAAATGGACAACCCTATCATAAATTTCACAAAATCAGGAAAGGTTACTTGCCTTTGTCCAAAGATTATACATACATGCTTTGTCTAAAGTTTTTTTGAAAATTGTCCTTTGGATTTTCTAAGCTGTATTTGAATGGACAAGGTATAAAATATAAATTTCTTACAATCTATGCGTGTCAGGGTAGTATTTGTTTTTCAAAGATTTCAATAGTCTTACCTTCCTGGAAAAAATTTAGTCAAATACCCTGAAACACAGGTAATAAGCTTTCTTCGATTACTATAAATTTATGAAAGGATTGTCCATTACCTACTGTGACAGGCTACGAACATCGAAAAACTTTTCCAAGAACTTTTATTCATATTCTTGGAATTATCTCGACTTTCTTATTGTTAGTATACCTACGGAAATATATTGTTTATAATTTCTTTAGTAACATAGTGCAAATACCTGAGTTATTCACAATTTTAAAACATTCGACCTTAAAATATTAATTTAATTTTTCTCTTAATATTGTTCATATCGACTAGTTTGATTTATAATCGTCTTATTAAAGGTTGACATATCTATAAATATTCAGTTATCACTGATTGTATTCCCCATTTCTCCAACAATTCACTTTCTTTCACTATTTCCTAAAAATTAACTTTCTCTTTATATGTTTCATTTTCTAAAATTTCTTCCAATTTCTCATGTATTTTTATCAATTAATTAATTTGATTTAATAGCGAGTCAATTTTTATAAAACAAGTGCACCACACTATTTCACATAGTGGTGGACTCACGTATTTGAGAGCCTCGAAACTGGTGTTCCCTTAAAGGGTCCCTCAACGGGGACACCCATAGGAAGGATCAAAGGGGCCGTTTAAAAGGCCTGGATTCAATCAACATCTTTAAATTCAAGATTGCCAAAACTGTTTTGAGACAACAATTGGTGGTGGATTCGACTGGAAATCGAAAGATTCGGAGTTCAAGTCCCGAATACATTTCAGTGAAAAGACTTTAATTAAATCGAAAATTTCAAAAATTTCCTATAAATAATTTTTTGTTGAAACCGTAAGCCCTAACCTAGATAAAAATGCCAAATAACTGTCAATTTTAATGTAGTATGTATCAAGCTACGCCCGAAATCATCTGGAACACCCGTTATGTATCAAATATACAATACAATGGAACTCTTTTATGTTTACATTGAAAAAGTTCAAAATAACGCAAAAACATATTCTAGAAAATTACACTACGTATGATTATTGATAAATAGCCAAATTTATAAATGAATAAATTCAAAAAATAAAAATAAAGTTAGCACACAATACCAACTTAATTTGTATTTAACTTTTATAATGAATTATGTTATTTATTTCATTATCCACGTGAAAAAATATAGAATTAATGATAGTCTCCTCATATCCTGTTATCATCAATGTTATCCATTGACAACATCATACGTATGAGACATACATGTGAACAAACAACGGACTTATGTTGTTGTTTTGATTTATGAATATTCCAACAAAAAAACACGTGTTTAAGAATAATTTTTGATGGATATTTTTCTATTTCTATATAACATATTTATAAATTGACATCTTACCTTGAAACATCCACCCATATATAAAGTATCAGGTGGTCCAAAAATAGCAACCTCCCATTCAAACAAATTATCTTCATTTACCAATTTAACACAAAAACCTTCAACTGGTTCCTCTTGTAAACTTTTATATTCAACAGCTAATGCCCTCAATGCACTACTTGTAGCTTTTGTCGTCGCCATAATCCTTCTGCCTCTAAATCAAAACAACACAACAATAGTAGCAATAACAACAACACAGATTTGTTTAAAGAAAAAAACAAACAAATAATAATCAAATCAAATCAATGAATGTCTTCACGTTTTTCTTGTTGTTGAAATTAATGATTTGTTAAAAAGGGATAATTCCCTTTATGTTGTTTCTGTGTGTGTGTAGTAAAGATGGCCAAGTAAGTTGTGAGAGAAAGCTACGACGCCATTAACTAGCAATTTCTCGCAGACTTACTGTAATTTTAATTTTTTATTATTATTTTTAACAAACCCACACACACATATACACTTTAAATTCAATAAAATCAAAAATAATACAAACATACAAATACACACAAAACTCTTTGAAACGTACCGTAAATTATTATAAACTACAAAGAAAAAGGTTCACTTGTTCAGTTTTTCGATAATGTAGGTATTTTTGATTAATAATAACAACACTAGCTCGAACACTGTCGCAATTAATTAAAATTAATAAATAAATTCATTTAATATAAAA
>JAZBHA010001694.1:0-16053 GCA_037464855.1 Iselma pallidipennis | reverse complement strand
TTTACACACTAAATAATACCTAAGTCATCACAGAAGAATATAATGACAAGCTACCTTTTCCGCAATAGTTCTTGTATATTGTGTAACGTTCGTGAAAAGTCCATACTGATTCTTATCACAACTACCACTGTCCGATTTTGGGGAAAGACTGACGATACCCGCTAGATAGTATCTACCATTTTTGGGATTTCGAAAAACCAATCCTCCTCCACTATCGCCTGTACAAACAGCCATGCCTAAAATGACTATCAATAAAATGTATTGTTATAAACATTTCTTGTTTGACAAACTTTGGTTTAAATATCCTGAACAGAATTTGTCGTAATTTAAATACGCCTGAAAGTCTTCCGGTAACTGATTCAGACATTCATCGTAGTGAATATAAGGCAAAGTAACTTCTTTTAAAATTTCTGCGGTTTGCCCCAATTCTTTCGTAGCACCCCAACCAACTACTATACCAACTGGATTTGGATTTTGCAAAACTGATTCTGTAACTCTTCCATCAAAATCCATACACACCGGTTGAACTCTACGTGAAAGTAGCAATATTTCATCTGTGATCAAAATAGCAATATCTGCCTGGTATAGCAGATTCTCTCCTCTCCAAGATCGAGTTACATAGATTTGTTTCAACTGAAATTTTTACTGTTTCTATTTTTTATCGTAGGTGTAATAACTAACAGTTTACCTTTGTATATTGTGCATCAGTATCACGGGGATCATCGTATTTACTGTAATATTTCCCGGCAGCTATGGTAAAGATATCGTTCAATAATAAGGCTCCCGTTTTTAGGTGACTAACACAATGTGCAGCTGTTATGATAATATTTTGACTAATTAATGATCCTCCACATATATATTTTGGTGGATTAGTTGTCGTCATGTATAAACCAACATGCCAAGGATAATCACCTTTCGTAGCATTATTGCCGCCAATAATTAGAGTTTCAGCACGGCTAGTTTTAGATCCGCAAACTGTAATGATTTCAATATGATTTTAGGTAAATCAAAATGAATTTGTTTTTATTATATTACTTGGTTCACATCTGTGCCTAGGTCCCTCCCATTTGCCTTTATGACATACACGAATAGTTAATGTAGCGTCCCGATTTTCATAAAACGGCTCACAAAAGAATTCAGCTCTAGTACCTTCATCTGGTTGAGTACAATCAGCTAATGTGAATTCTTTTGTACAAATTACTCTAGTTGATGTGATGTTTGTTAAAGGTGTACATAGTTCTGAAATTTATTCGGAATTGAATAGAGAAAATTGAGAATTTTATCAATAAATACTTTCACATACGCCTACGCTACTACTCCAAGTACCATCATTTTCACAACGAATAAGGTTTGCTCCTTTGAATATGTAATTTGTATCACATTTAAAAGTAACTGAAGCACCTGGTGGCACGTTGTCACCAGGATTAAGCTTTTGCGATGCAAATGGAATCCATTGTCCATGTACAGGATGTTCAGGTAGTCGGCAGCTATCATTAAAATGAAGAATAATCAAAGGTTAAAAAGTCAAACGTTAAAAATACTCCTAATTAATAAAAAGTTGCTTCTTCTGCAATATGAGAAGCAGCTTTTTCTATAATATTTCTTGCATACTTTGTAACGTTAGTAAAATTGCAGTATTGATTGAGATTTTGGTCCGAAACGATATTTTCAATCCATGATATGTAAGCTGAAACTCTAGTGTACACGTCGACACTATTCTTCAACCCACAAACCTGTCCAAACGATGATATTCCAACAATTTCAAAATACGAGGCTAGTCTACGTACATCCCTTGTAGTGATTTGTAAAGGTGCTCCAGAAACACCCTAAAAATTGTCTAGTTATTCTTGTTTTCTACTCTCTTCTCTTCTCTTCCCTTTCTTAGGAAGAGAGGCTAGAAAGTTAAGAGAAAGGTCTTCCTGTGTATATGGACCCTTATATTTAAATCCTTCTTACCGGACATGCAACGTGTCCTTGTGGATCTTCTGCACATACTTGAACATCATCTAGAATACCTCTTTCTAATTGTCTCTCAGATATTTTGCTAAATGCTTGTCTACATTCAGTATGATTGATGAAATTCATATAGGCTTTTAACAAATGTGTACTAGGTTCACCTGCATGTTCTGTTAATCCCCAACCAGTAACTAAAGGTGATACTTTTGGTGTTGTTTCATTTGCGTATAGACAAGCTGGTTTGACGTAATCATTGAATTTAGCATTTCGATCCAGTTGTAACAAAGCAATATCATGGTAAACTGAAGGTGGTTTATATTGGGGATGTCGAAATGTTTGAGTAACATTAAATTCTTGTATATCTGCTGAATCGGTATCGTTTGCAATATCAAGATCACCCAGACGGACAAACTTCACTCTACCACTATTTTTAATTAAAAATGACATTATTTGAATAGTTTAGGTACGTTTCATTATATGTAAATTATAATAATATTAATTCAAAAATAAAACAAATACAAACTGTAGTCGAATGTGTACACAGTGAGCAGCTGTTAACACGAATTTTTCACTAATTAGTGATCCACTACATAACCATTGGATATCATCTAGTTTTCCGTAACCCAAAATTGCCTAAAATTCACAAATAACTTCACTAACAACAAACAAAAAATCAACAAACTCGTATGTACCATATGCGGGAACTCTTTAGCTTCCGCTTTCGTGCCACCAGCAACTGTTCGATTATTCGTTTCTGTAAAAATTTACAATTCCGTCAGAAATTCCATTGAATGATTCAGTAGAGGAAAACTTACGTTCCATTTTTTTTTCGGGAATATGATAGGCATTTTAAAGAAATTGTACAATTTTATAAGAATTTGTGACCAAAAACTATTAAGTTATAGTACTTACTTTCATGACTTACTCGTTCTGGTAAATTTTGAAGACTTGCGTTAGTAATTGGACAACAAACCCTCGAGGTTTGGTCTCTAAAACCACAAATTTGCACCCTTTGCTTGGATTTCAATAAATCTATAGCAGGTGGACATTGAGTTAGGGTTGTGCATATTCCGGCGTTGTTGCTATCTTCCAATACACATTTATCGTCTTAATTTTGAGGATTGATAATATTAATTAATTGCTTATTTAACTAAAATTGTTCATTTTTTTTGTAGTTATTTTACCTTCGTACTGTGCTACGACGACAGTGAATGATACAAACACAACAAGCAGTAACGTAATCATTCTTCCGATTACAAATGAATGTTCTCCACAAGTTAATTTAGATTTTCAACGTAATTTCACACGAATTGTTCCCGTTATCAAGAATCCAAATATTTGTTAATTAAAAAAATGAATTTATATTAATTGTGTTTACAAGCTACCGTTTAATAGTAACTCAACGTAGAATTTTCGGCAGAGATTCTCATGAAATAAAGGTCACGTAAAATATCTACATCGGACAAATATCTGGAGGCTTGTTTGTGAATATTTACCAAGAAAAAACTCTTAATTTATGGTTATTAGTGTGTAGATAATCAACAATACATTTATTTCTTCAGATAATCAATTTTTATTCGAAAAATTCCGGAATTTGGTCAAAATTTTGCACGAAAAAGTTAGAAAATTAAAAGAAAAAGTTGTGTGTTGCTAAAATTTTATCCAAGATACATATTTTTAGTTTATAGTCAAAGACTTCAGTCGCCCCAAAACGATATCTTAAATACACACTGTTTTCCAAAACTACACCAGAAGCTTTTTTACTTGAAGTTTAGTTTTCAAGCCATTTTATTTGACACGACCGTAGCATCTTTAAAAGAGCTCTATGCTGACATCTCTACCGTCTCCTATTTCATCCAGTTCCCGGTGAGCCAGTGGTTCTCCAGGACAACTAGCCAGGGTTTGAAGGGCCCCACATTTTCAGAATCAATAAACGACATCGTTACATTTTCTAGGCCCTGCAATACGGTTTTATATTGGGACCTGGCACTCTTAGGACTGCTTTGCAATGGGCCGCGTAGTTCTGGACGAGTTAGAAACACATTGCTATGAGTTTATACGATAACTTGAAACATCATTCCACAGTTTAAAATTGTTAAAATAAAAAATACCAAAATCTCGTTCAAATGAAATAAAATATAAAATTGATGTTTATCATTGACGTTACAGCAATCTCATTTCTATTAGTTATTTGTAATACTTTCCTTTACCGTTTTTTCGACACTTTCGGTCCACAAAAACTTCCGCTATCCTACGGGAAGATGTAGGTTCTAAATCTGGAAATCGTTTTTCGATACATATTACCGTTTCTTAAAATAGTCTGAGCATGAAATACACCAGCCAACTATAAATTTGGGAATTAGATTTGGATTGAACTCATAAGCAAATCAAATAGGTAATACATTTCAAGAAATATTCAAATATTTTATTAAAAAAAAAGGAATTATAATAATAAAAAAATATATACAAAATGTATAAATTTTTTGGAAGTTATAATTAGATATACCATGTTTATATTTGTGTTTTAAAGGTCTAGATTAATTATCGATCTCAGATGACCAATTTTTATTTCTCGGAATGGTTAGATTAACAGATAAATTTAATTAATAATAAAATTATCCATAAGTTGGTAATAATGAGGGTTTTCGATTCCAATTCTAACAACCAAACTTTCAAATGATCATTTGATCAACTGATCAACTGATCATTTAGTTATCAGAAATGCAATTAACGACAATTGTAAGAGTATAACTTCATGGGAGATATATTAGGTACTGAGGAAACCTTCAAATGAGCCTATCTATACATCAGGGATTGGTTGTGACAATATTAAAATACGTATTGCTCGTGTAGCCATGGGCACAATATCGAGTCTGTGGTCATAAAGCAAACACAATTGTAGTATCGTATCAGTAAGTCAATATACTATTATTTACGTAGTAGGTACATTAATTAGCAAGTCTATACTTGTAATTTGCAGTTGTCTTCACTAGTTAACATAAACACTTATATCAATCAATGTAATCTTCAGGACGTAAATCAGTTTACCTACCGAATTTATCCATTTACACACCAAATAATAAGTCATTACACAAGAATATAATGATAAGCTACTTTTTCTGAAATAGTTTTTGTATATTGTGTAACGTTTAAAAAAAGGCCATATTGATTCGAATCGCAACTGCCACTGTCCGATTTTGGGGAAAGACTCACGATACCTGTAAGATAGTATCTACCATTTTTGGGATTTCGAAAAACCAAGCCTCCTCCACTATCGCCTGTACAAAGAGATATGCCTAAAATGAATTTCAATAAAATATCTAAATGCATAAACTTGTTTTTTGACAAACTTCGGTTTAAATATCCTGAACAAAATTTGTCGAAATTTAAATATGGCTGAAAGTCTTCTGGTAACTGATTCAGACATTCATCGTGCTGAATATATGGCAAAGTAATTTCTTTTAAAACCTCTGTGGTTTGCCCCAATTCTTTTGTAGCCCCCCAACCAACTACTATGCCTACGGGAGCTGGATGTTGCAAAACTGCTTCTGTAACTTTTCCATCAAAATCTATACACACCGGCTGAACTCTTCGTGAAAGTAACAATATTTCGTCTGTGACTAAAATAGCAATATCTGCCTGGTATAGCAGGTCCTCTCCTCTCCAAAATCGAGTTACATAGATTTGTTTCAACTGAAATTTTTACTGCTTTTATTTTTTATCGTAGGTGGAATAACTAACAGTTTACCTTTGTATATTGTGCATCAGTATCACGGGGATCATCGTATTTACTGTAATATTTTCCTGCAGCTATAGCAAATATATCTTTCGATAATAAGGCTCCCGTTTTTAAATGACTAACACAATGTGCCGCTGTTATGATAATATTTTGACCAATTAACGATCCTCCGCATATATATTTTGGTGGATTAGTTGTCGTTTTATATAGACCAACATGCCAGGGATAATCGCCTTTTGTAGCATTATTGCCACCAATAATTAGAGTTCCAGCACGACCAGTTTTAGATCCACAAACTGCAATGATTTCAATACACATTTTTGAGTAAAATGAAATTTATTTATATTTATTATATTACTAGGTTCACATTTGTATCTAGGTCTGTCCCATTTGCCTTCATGACACACACGAAGAGTCGATGTGGATTCCCAGTTTTCGTAAAACGGCTCACAAGCAAATTCAGCCCTAGTGCCTTCATCTGGTTGAGTACAATCAGCTAATGTGAATTCCTTTGTACAAATTACTCTAGTTGACGTGATATTTGTTAAAGGCGTACATAGTTCTGAAATTTATTCGAAATTAAATCGCGAAAATTGAGAATTTTATCGATAAATACTTTCACATTCGCCTACGCTACTACTCCAAGTACCATTATTTTCGCAATAAATAAGATTTGCTCCTTTGTATGCGTAATTTGTATCACATTTGAAAGTAATGGAAGCACCTGGTGGCACGTTGTCACCAGGATTAAACTTTTCTATTCCGAATGGAATCCACTGACCATGTGCAGGATGTTCAGGTAGTCGACAAATACTTTCACAAACGCCAATGGTGCTGTTCCAAGTACCATCATTTTGGCAATATAGACGGTCTAGTCCTCTAATCACATAATTCCGATCACATTTGACAGTAATTGAAGTACCTGGTGGCACGTTGTCACCAGGATTTGACTTTTGTGATTCGAATGGAATCCACTGGCCATGTACAGGAGGTTCAGGTAGTCGGCAACTGTCATTGAAATAAAGAAATAATCAAAGATTACAATAGTCAAAAGTTAAAAATAATTAATAAAATGTTATTACACAGGAGCCTGATGGTCAGTTGTTTCTTCTGCAACATGAGTAGCTGCTTTTTCTGCAATATTGCTTGCATACATTGTAACGTTCTTGAAAATTCCAAGCGCAGCATGCCAATTGATCATTGAACCAGTGGAATTATTTCGTTCTTTATTTCACAAAAAAAAAACCAGTTTTAAGTGAAAAATGAATGTGTATTTCTGTACGTCAAACATTTTGGGCCCTTTTATGTAATTTTTTAACTGTTTATAATGATGATGATGATTGTTAACGTACAGGCTCATTGTCAGTTGAGTTCGAGTAGAGTTCGAGTGGAGTTCGAGCGACGACTATGAATTTGGCCCTTATTAATTTATTAATTTGACATCCGACATTAAATATAAGTGACATTCTAATTGAAATTCGAATGCTATCAACTTCGAAAGAAATAAACTATACTAGACCAAAAACAGTGCGTTAATAGAAAAAGTATTGTTCATTCAAGAAAAGTTTGCTGAAGGCCTTGGCTGGGCAGTGGATAATCACTTTAGTGGGGGCGAAGGCAAAACCCTCCCTCTCTCTGGAGGAGATTTTCAGTGGCGTACCTTCTTATCCGGTCAGCAGGAAATGATATTATACATTTATATTTTAGCTTTAATCTTTTACTGCTTTTTATTTTCTATTTAATTTTTTTCTAAATTTTACCCTTATTTTGTTGTTATATATATTTTTAGTAATACATTGGAGACTATAAACAAACTTCTCTGTGACGATACTGCACTTTCGCCTGAAATTTTTATGAACATTTACGAGAAACTTGGCGAACTACCCTGAAAATATCACATATGTAAATATATGCACCGTTTTATGCAAACTTATCTTGAGTCTACAATACATCTGTCGCACTTGTTACACAAATAACTATTGTAAAATAAAAATAGAGGAAATATCAATTGTATTACTTGGTTCACATCTGGGTATAGGTCTGCTCCAGCTACCTTCATGACATGCTGGATTAGAGTTGCCGCGTTTTTCATACAATGGCTCACAGATGACTATAACTCTAGTACCTTCACCTGGTTGAGCACAATCTGAAAGTCTGTGGTTTGTCCAACAGATTATTCTAGTGGATGTAGTATTTGTTAAAGGTGGACATAATTCTGAAATTTATCCAGGATTAAATTAGGCAAACTGAAATTTTGATTAGTAAATACTTTCACAGACACCTACGGTACTGCTCCAAGTACCATTATTTTGACAATAAATACGATCTGATCCTTTAAATACATAATTGTTGTTACATTCAAATGTAATCACAGCACCTGGTGGTACATTATCACCAGGACTTAGTTGCGATCCCGACAGAATCCATTGACCATCTGTAAGATATTCAGGCAACCGACAGCTACCAATGAAGACAAATAAAAAAAAAATTCAATGGTCAGATCAATAGATATCAGAAATGGGTAATTCCAATAATTTAAAGCTGAAGACGAGAAACTTTTTTAAATCAATTTTCTATTTAGGTATACAAACACCACATTTTTGCACATTCAAGTAGGTTGGACAATTTAGACTACAATTTTAATAACAACTGCATAGTGGAACTTGGTTAACACGAACACCCTTAACAGGAAATTATGCTTAACACGAAATTATCTTGCGGTCTCGGTCGGGCATTTTAAAAATATGCCTCAATCGGTTTTTATTTTATGTCACCTTTTCTGCTTTATATAGTTGTGTCGTCACTTATGAAAGTTTGTGAAAATGGCAAATAAGAAAGAATACACTTATCCTAGTACCTACTCCCATGTATCAAAATTGAAATTTCTGGGTTTTTTACAAATATCATTAGCTACATACTAATTTACAAATATTCTTTTGATACGAAATTCATTTAACACGAAAAACATTCAGGTTGCCTACAGACAGTTTCGTGTTAACCGTGTTCTACTGTATTTTAATATTTTACAATATAATTTTACCTTATCTTTGAGCAATGACTTTCATCACTACCATCTCCACAATCCATTATTCCATCGCATTTTTTATCAACAGAAATACATTCTCCTGACACTTGGCATTTGAAACTGTTACTTTATTAAAAGGATTGATCATTTATTTAGGTATTAAATAAGTGATTAAAACACTTACCATTCATCTTTCGTTTGTCTTGTGGATCTAGCTAGGTTAGTAACCACGTTGCTGTTCGTTATTTCAATCACTGAAATAAAAATTTATTAAGGTTATTATATGTTGATTGAATAAATCATTATTGGATGTAGGTATAGGTCCTTTATTTTCCAATTCACATCATAACAATAATAACAAATAGCTGACGTTTCGCCCGCTACTTTTTAGGGATTTCTTCAGAGCTGTAAGCTTTACAATTAATGGTAGATAGAAATCTTTGAAACAATTTGATAGAAGGTTTTTTATGCTTTTCCTCAGTCATATTTAGAATAATTAATAAACAACCTTGTTTATATTAATAGTGATTCAACTTACGGAAAAGAAGTTGAAAAAGTATTTTAATAAAATTGTCTAATTTACACATTTTTAAGCCACTCTATTGTTGTGAATAATTTATAGTACAGTATGAATTATTTTTATTCAAAATTGTACAGCGAAAAACTAACAATTTCAAATAACGAAACTACAGAATTATTTGATGGCATCAAAACTAATCTTGAAGAACCAGTATTATTTTATTTCGTACGTAAGATTTTATTTGGAATTCCCATTGACCAATGGAGGTTCTATACGTTTTTCGTAAAATATAGAGGACACGCAATCGTTATCCTATAATTTAATACAAAATAATATTTATAGCGGTGATTCAAATGAAAACCAGAAGATATGAATAAAATGCCTAAGACTGGACGACAACCTAGTCCTACTGTTTGATTATATACTCTTAGTACGTCCTTTGATATACAATCCTCATAGTGCAAAATACGTCGTCCCATATAGCTAATAGTGACTTTATGATGAATAATTTGCAAAATTGAACGATTCATTTGATTTAATGAATTGTTCTGGCAAGTAAAGATTGGTATTACTGCACTTACTGCAATTAGTACGGTGATGTATATGTTTAACCTCAATAATGTGGAGTATGCAACAGAATTGAATAGAGGGTTATTTATTTAAATAAAATGCTTTTTCTCCTAAATAAATTGTTTATTATGAATTGTGTTTAACATATGAACCAATAATGACTGGAAATCACGTAAAATTATCGACGATATTAATAAATAGTAAGATTTATTGCCGTATTAATCGAATTCTCTAAAACACTAGCTAATTATGCAATTGTCTTCACTAGTTAACATACACACTTAGGTATATCACTCAATGTAATCTTCAGGACGTAAATCAGTTTACCGAATTTATCCATTAACACACGAAATTATAAGTCATTACACAAGAATATAATGATAAGCTACCTTTTCCGCAATAGTTCTAGTATATTGTGTAATGTTCGTGAAAAGGCCATATTGATTCTTATCGCAACTACCACTGTCCGATTTTGGGGAAAGACTGACGATACCTGTAAGATAGTATCTACCATTTTTGGGATTTCGAAAAACTAATCCTCCTCCACTATCGCCTGTACAAACAGCCATGCCTAAAATGAATATCAATAAAATGTATTGTCATAAACTTGCTTGATCTGACAAACTTCGGTTCAAGTATCCTGAACAGAATTTGTCGTAATTTAAATACGGCTGAAAGTCTTCTGGTAACTGATTCAGACATTTATCGTGCTGGATATATGGCAAAGTAATTTCCTTTAAAACTTCTGTGGTTCGCCCCAATTCTTTTGTAGCACCCCAACCAACTACTATGCCTACGGGATTTGGATTTTGCAAAATTGATTCTGTAACTTTTCCATCAAAATCCATACACACCGGTTGAACTCTTCGTGAAAGTAGTAATATTTCATCTGTGATTAAAATAGCAATATCTGCCTGGTATAGCAGACTCTCTCCTCTCCAAAATCGAGTTACATAGATTTGTTTCAACTGAAATGTTTACTGTTATGTTATTTTTTATCGTAGGTGTAATAACTAGCAGTTTACTTTTGTATATTGTGCATCAGTATCACGGGGATCATCGTATTTACTGTAATATTTTCCGGCAGCTATGATAAAGATATCTTTCGATAATAAGGCTCCCGTTTTCAAATTACTAACACAATGTGCAGCTGTTATGATAATATGTTGACTAATTAACGATCCTCCACATATATATTTTGGTGGATTAGTTGTCGTCATATATAAACCAACATGCCAAGGATATTCACCTTTCGTAGCATTATTCCCACCAATAACTAGAGTTTCAGCACGACCAGTTTTAGATCCACACACTGTAACAATTTCCGTATGTTTTTAAGTAAAATAAAATTTATTTATGATTAATTTATTACTAGGTTCGCAGTTGTATCTAGATCTGTCCCATTTGCCTTCATGACACACACGGAGAGTCGATGTGGATTCTCGATTTTCATAAAACGGCTCACAAAAGAATTCAGCTCTAGTACCTTCATCTGGTTGAGTACAATCAGCTAATGTGAATTCCTTTGTACAGATTACTCTAGTTGACGTAATGTTTGTTAAAGGTGTACATAGTTCTGAAATTTATTCGGAATTAAGTCGAGAAAATTGAGAATTTCATTGATAAATACTTTCACAAACGCCTACGGTACTACTCCAAGTACCATTATTTTCGCAATAGATGAGGTTTGCTCCTTTGAGTACATAATTCCTATCACATTTGAAAGTAATCGAAGCACCCGGTGGCACGTTGTCACCAGGATGAAACTTTTGTGATCCGAATGTACTCCACTGACCATGTGCAGGATGTTCAGGTAGTCGACAAATACTTTTACGCACGTCGGTTTTCATAATTGGTATGATTTTCCTTGGTTCTAATTAGAATACATTGGAAAATTAGTAAATTGTAAGTAATAATTGAAAAGACGAATCAACCAAAAAAGCTCTATGTACAAAGTTTTGTGTTTTTGGCAAAAATTTTCCGCACTTTTTTTGTTGAAAAAGTGCCACTTACTCTCAAGTTTATCACAGTTATTGACTTTCCCTTTCCAGTCACATGTTTATTTATCAATGTCAAAACCAATCCACTGGGGTAAGTGATTTGCTTTAGACGGGACTTTGTACACCTGTATATTTCAAAACTGGTGGCTTATTATTGAGTTTTGATCAAGAACCAGTGACGTTTTTTCCCGAAATATCGTTATTACACTCCTCTTTTTATTGTTCATTTTGATTACGCGTCAAAAGTACAACGTCACTACTTTTTTATATCATACTTACTCTCTAGAACGTCGCAGTTGTTAACCTCGGTTTTCCAGTCGCATTTTTGTCTTTCAATATCAAAAACTAAACCACCCGGACAACGTACTGAAGCTAATCGGGTAGCGCCATTTCTATCGCACCTATATCATAAGCATACAATATTAGGATTATAATTTAAATCTTGTCTGAAAAAAAAAAAGAATCTTGGCGGTTCTGGCAAAGCAAGAAATACGAAAAAAACACAATAATTAACATTGTATTTGTCGTCATGACCGTGTTGTGACCGTGGAACCTTATCATTCTTTATAACATGAATTATTTTTCAATCCTCCACACCTGAATGCATCTCGACAATCTCCTCTCTTCAATCTGAAATATTCTGTCACAGGACGATTGTTGCATAATTCCTCTATTGATGGATCGCCATCTCCACCGTCAGCGCCTTGAATAAAAGCTAGAAAAGTAGCAATTTTTCAATTAAAAAAGAATTTCTATTGACAAACTTATTGTTCATATTTTGCCACAAATAAAAAAAAGTTATCTAAGCCAATTGAAAGTAGATGGTTTGAAAATGTAGAACAAGGATTTGATAATTGTTCAGTGAAGGAGGGAATCCTTCCGGATGCCACTGGTAGTTTTTCTAAGCTTTAAGGTGTGGTAAATTCCAGTCAATACCAGATACAGTTGGAGAATTATGTTTTTTAAGCCTGTTTTTATTTTAACGCTACACTATTGCAAAATATTCTAAACAAAAGTTTAATGTTTTAAAATTTAATACAATAACAACACTACCATATTAGAAATTCTACAAATTCAATCATTAATCCCAGTTGAATAGACGAGTTATTGATTGCAGGATAGAGCTTTTCTGCCGGTCGATATGTACAATCAGGGTTATACAAGACAACGGGATGCAACAAAATAGGAAAGCAAAAGACAAGAAGTAGTGAATTATAATTTTTCGTTAATTAGTAATGGATGATAAGAAATTTCGAGGATGCAGTTGCATAATTGCACAGTTGCATATTGGTGGAGAAAGTTTAAGGCTTTTATTGCAATGTCCTGGTGACAGTTCAAAAATGTTTGCAAACTGTACTAAACGCAAAAAATTGATAAACCAACAACTTACCTGTGCCATGAAGTAAAAAACAACACAGCCAAATTGCTTTATTTACCATACTTGAACCTTGAAACACTAGCCAAGAAGTGGACACCGGCGAGGTATAGATTTATATTGTTGATTGAATGAAATTAATCTTGACCTTGTTTAGAATTATTTATCAAAATATGCTCGCAACCGGTTTTGGTCTTAGACCATCTTCAGGTGAATACTATTTACAATAATCACATGATTAATTAATGTAACAAACTACAAGAGATTATAAGAAACTTACGTTTTACTAAAACTATAACTCGCACATAGGTAAATATAGGTACCTATATATGGAGGGGCCCATTTTGAATTTCTGCTTCCGGGCTTCAAATTAGAAATTACACCACTACCGTAAATATTTGTCAAAAAGCAGCAAAAAACCGTGTCAACTCGTTGAATGATAAATTAACTAAAAATCAATAAATAATAAATAAATACGCGTCAGAAAATTTAAATATTCATAAGAATTACGTGTTTTTTTGGCCAATTCGCAGTTTTACAACAGCTTCATTATAAAGAAATAAATATTATAATAGTATACCTATTATATAATTAGGGACTAAAGTGTATCATTTAATCCCGAGAGTCATCAATCACTCGAAGGATTTAGGCATTTTAGTCCCGTGTTATATACGCTATGTTCTGTACTTTCGAAAATATGACGAATATTTTTTTGAATGTACGGGACCAAATTGTTTCAAAAATGCTCCGACAGCGAAGCGAAATAGTTAGATTAACAGATTTTAATTAATTATAAAATTGTCCATAAGTTGGTAATAATGAGGGTTCTCGATTCCAATTCTAACAACCAAACTTTTAAATTAAATCAACGAAAATTGTAAGAGTACAATTAAATAGTAGATACCCCAGGTATGCACTGCGGAAGCTTCAAATGAGCCTATACATCAGGAACTGGTTACATAGGCATGGGCACAATATTGAGTCTGTGGCCATAAAGCAAACACAATTGTAGTATTGTATAATAGTATAAGTAAGTTAATAATATATTTATTTAAGTAGGTAGGTACATTAATTACCAAGTCTACACTTGTAATTTGCAAGTGTCCTCACAAGTTAACATAAACACTAATATCACTGTTAATGTAATCTCAAATTTATCCATTCACAGAAGAATATAATGATAAGATAATTTTTCTGCAATAGTTCTTGTGTATTGTGTAACGTTTGTGAAAAGTCCATACTGATTCGAACAGTGGTAGCTGCACTGTCCGATTTTGGAGAAAGACTTACAATACCCGCTAGATAATATCTACCATTTTTTGGATTTCGAAAAACCAATCCTCCTCCACTGTCGCCTGTACAAACAGCCATGCCTAAAATGAATTTCAATAAAATGTATTGTCATAAACTGGTTTTTTTGACAAACTTCGGTTTAAATATCCTGAACAGAATTTGTCGTAATTTAAATACGGCTGAAAGTCTTCCGGTAATTGATTCAGACATTCATCGTGCTGAATATAAGGCAAAGTAACTTCTTTTAAAATTTCTGCGGTTTTCCCCAATTCTTTTGTAGCACCCCAACCAACCACTATGCCAACTGGATTTGGATTTTGCAAAACTGATTCTGTAACTCTTCCATCAAAATCCATACACACCGGCTGAACTCTTCGTGAAAGTAACAATATTTCGTCTGTGATCAAAATAGCAATATCTGCCTGGTATAGCAGATTCTCTCCTCTCCAAGATCGAGTTACATAGATTTGTTTCAACTGAAATTTTACTGTTTTTATTTTTTATCGTAGGTGTAATAACCTTTGTAATAACAGTTTACCTTTGTATATTGTGCCTCAGTATCACGGGGATCATCGTATTTACTGTAATATTTTCCGGCAGCTATGGTAAAGATATCTTTCGATAATAAGGCTCCCGTTTTTAAGTGACTAACACAATGTGCAGCTGTTATAATAATATTTTGACTAATTAACGATCCTCCGCATATATATTTTGGTGGATTAGTTGTCGTCAGATATAAGCCGACATGCCAAGGATATTCACCTTTCGTAGCATTATTGCCACCAATAATTAGAGTTTCAGCACGACCAGTTTTAGATCCACAAACTGCAATGATTTCAATAAACTTTCAAGTAAAATAAAATTTATTTATTTTTATTATATTACTAGGTTCACATTTGTGTCTAGGCCTGTCCCACTCGCCTTCATGACACACACGGAGAGTCGATGTGGATTCTCTATTTTCATAAAACGGCTCACAGAAAAATTCAGCTCTAGTACCTTCATCTGGTTGAGTACAATCAGCTAATGTGAATTTTTTCGTACAGATTACTCTAGTTGACGTGATGTTTGTTAAAGGTGTACATAGTTCTGAAATTTATTTGGAATTAAATAGAGAAAAGTGAATATTTTGTTAATAAGTACTTTCACATACGCTTACGGTACTACTCCAAGTTCCATTATTTTCGCAATAAATGAGGTTTGCTCCTTTGAGTACATAATTCCTATCACATTTGAAAGTAATTGAAGCACCTGGTGGCACGTTGTCACCAGGATTAAACTTTTGTAATCCAAATGGAATCCATTGGCCATGTACAGGATGTTCAGGTAGTCGACAAGTACTTTCACAAACGCCTATGGTGCTATTCCAAGTACCATCATTTTGGCAATAAAGACGGCCTACTCCTTTTAATACATAATTCCTATCACATTTGACAGTAACTGAAGTACCTGGTGGCACATTGTCAAACTTTTGTAATCCAAATGGCATCCACTGACCATGTGCAGGATGTTCAGGTAGTTGACAACTTTCAATAAAATTAAGAAACAGTCAAAGGTTAAAAAAGTGAGTAATAA
>JAZBHA010001692.1:0-13927 GCA_037464855.1 Iselma pallidipennis | reverse complement strand
TTAACATGAATTGTTTCTGTTAAAGGACTAACTGAGCATGTGATTACTGGTGAATGTATTAATGAACCTACATGTCCTCATCCTTGCGTCTGTTCGGATGGTATGGTGGATTGTCGTGGTAAAGGCTTAACAAAAATTCCCGACCATCTTCCTGAAGGAATAACAGAATTGTAAGTGGTTTCGTTTTATTTATTTAGTAGAAAACTTGATGATATATGACCCTAATCCTGTGTCAAGGAAATAAAATTGTTTATCAGCAACTTTCATAGATGGCGCTCATAGTTACTGTTCACGGGAGTATTTCGGAGCACTATTTTAGATAATAATATTGCTGAACCTGGATCATCTTAAAAAAGGGTGCTTGCTACTTGATAGCACATAGGCTTATTGGCTTGTGGGGTATGGCGATCAAGACATACCCAGCACATAATTTTTGAAAATGTGGAGCTGTTTCTTGGCATTGTTCCGGAGGCGCTCCCGCCTTATTAAATCTAATGCAGTAGTCCCGCTTCAATATTCTCTCTTATATGCAGTTGCATGTTTATACTACGCAACTGCAATTATTGCAAAATTACATATCATGTAAATGCAAATTTGTGTTGATCCCCTGTAACTTTCGTATAAAATATAAAGGCGGTCACTTTAGAGAGGAGACATCATTTTTGCCTTGTGTAAGGGAAAAATTAATTTTGTGGGGAAAATAACTTTTCTTTTATCAGTTGAGCTACTTCCAGGCGTTGCCTCTAATAGACTCTTCTGGGTACAGCCCTTAGGGAAATATTATAAAATTTTAATCAAACAATTTTGAATTAACAAAAAACATATTTCCGATTTTTTATAAAATATTGATGAATACCACCACCGACTGATTTTAATGCTTTTAAAACATTAAATATTTCTTTTTGTAGACGTTTGGAACAGAACGAGATTGTGGAAATACCACCGAAAGCATTTACCGCTCATAAAAGACTAAGAAGAATGTAAGTTTTTCAATCAAATACAAAAAAAATCTTTATATTTCTCTCTCAATTTATTTGATTATTTCCAGTGATTTGAGTACGAATAAAATATCAAAAATAGCACCTGACGCTTTTCAAGGCTTAAAAGCTCTAACATCATTGTAAGTAACACAAATTTTGATATTTCTCCGTAATAATAAAATATTTTTTTCTTTTATAAAGAGTTTTGTACGGTAATAAGATCAAAGATTTACCAGCTGGAGTTTTCCAAGGACTAGTCTCATTACAACTTTTGTAAGTATTCCCCAATACGTTCACCTTATATAATATTTCAAATTGAATTAATCAATTCAACCATACTGTTTCTTTACAGATTATTAAATGCTAATGAAATTTCCTGTATCAGAAAGGATACATTTCGCGATCTACGCAGTCTGAGTTTACTGTAAGTTCTAATTAATTAATTAATTTTCAAATAATTTAATCACAAATTGTTGATAATTTACAGCTCATTGTACGATAACAATATTCAATCATTAGCTAATGGTAGTTTTGATTCACTGAAAAGTATACAAACTTTGTAAGTATTACACGGCAATTATTTGTGTAAATTTTACTAATTTTCTGGGGCAATTTAGACACTTGGCTCGAAACCCATTCATTTGTGATTGTAATCTAAAATGGTTAGCTGAATATTTACATCGAAATCCAATTGAAACATCCGGTGCTAGATGTGATACACCGAAACGTATGCAACGTAGACGTATTGAAGCACTGAAAGATGAGAAATTTAAATGTAAGGGTAAGCACCTCCACTTGATTACACGTAAATCAGTGGCGATGGTGTTTCATTTTTTCTTAACAACAAACATCCATTTTTTAACAATTCCATCATCATTTTAGTCTCCAATAATTACAAAATCATTATGTTGCGGATAATTTTTCAGGTCAAGAAGACTTTCGAACCCGATATGCTGGTGAATGTTTGATTGATAATGCTTGCCCATCTGGTTGTAGTTGTGATGGGACAATTGTTGATTGTTCTGGACGGGGTTTCAAAGAGATCCCACGGGATATTCCGTTATATACTACAGAATTGTATTATCAGTTTTATATAAATTGCTTTTTTGTGTGTAATTTAATGCATTATTTCAGATTACTTCACGACAATGAATTGGGACGAATCCGTTCGGATGGTTTATTTGGACGATTACCGAATTTAGTTAAATTAGATTTGAGACGGAATCAGATTACAGGAATTGAGGAGAATTCATTCGAGGGAGCCTCCAGGATCTATGAACTGTAAATTTTTATTATAATTACCTATTAATTTTTTGTAACGAAATCAAATTTTAGGCTCTTATCAGAGAATAAATTACTAGAAATTCACAATAAAATGTTTCTTGGATTACATAATCTTAAAGTGTTATCGCTTAACAACAATCAAATAACGTGTGTAATGCCAGGCTCTTTTGATCACTTGACTTCACTGCACACTTTGTAAGCCTTATCAGTTAACAAAAAAACCTGTTTGTTTATAGTTTTTTTGTGATTTCAGGAATCTAATCAACAATCCATTCATGTGTAATTGCCATCTAGCTTGGTTTTCAGAATGGCTGAAAAATAAAGGTCTAAGTGGTTCGCCGCCAAAATGTGCCGGACCACCGCGTGTTAAAGACGTGTTAATCAAAGAATTACCGAAAAATGAATTCAAATGCACAAGTTTGTTGATTTTTTTGGGTTACATGAAAATTCGGATAAATTTGTGCTTTTTTCAGGTGAAAATGATCAGGGTTGTTTAGGTGAAAATTATTGCCCACCGAAGTGTTCATGTACTGGCACGATAGTGCGTTGTTCACGTGCTAAATTAACAGAAATACCCCGAGGAATACCACCTGAAACGTCTGAACTTTATTTAGATATCAACGAAATCACTACAATTCAAGCTGATCGGATTAGCCACCTGAAATCGTTAACGAGACTGTACGGGAGTGTTTTGTAAAATTTTGATTTTTTTTTAATTAACAAAAAATTTGTTCCAGAGACTTAAGTAACAATAATATTGGAATTTTGTCGAATTATACGTTTGCCAATTTATCAAAATTATCAACTTTAATTATTAGTTATAATAAATTACAATGTGTTCAACGTAGCGCCTTAACTGGACTAAAATCGTTAAGAATTTTGTAAGATTCGCTAATAAGAAGCCGTTTTCTGGCGACTCAGCGTATTAGTGTATGTATAGCAGTAGCCACGAGTCGTGGCGAGACCTTGGAGGCGCAGTAGGATCAAATTCAACGGTTCATGTTGTCGCCTAGTATTTTCATAGAGTCAGAGGCGTACCAATTATCGTAGTAGAGTTTACTTAAACATCAAAGACGTTTCTAGCACAGAAAGTGTTTCGGTACGCCTATGTCATCTCACTTCTTACTATTCGTAGTTACCAGTGCCTACTTCTCTCCTCTACTCCCTCTATTGCCTCCATCAACTCGCAGCCCCTTGCGCGAGATCATTCTGGTGCCACCAACATCAAAGAAGCCGACAGGGAGTCCCACTACTGTCTCTTCATTATACTGTGGTACTATGTCGGAAACAATCGGGCTGCGCAGTAGTCTCGCCATGACTCGTGGCTACTCCTATACTTGAGGCCGGTTGCAAACGCTTAAAGACGCTGAATCGCCAAAAAACGGCCAAGTTTTGACTCAATTTCTAATCAACCGAAATCTTGCAGATCTTTACACGGAAACCAAATTTCCATGATACCCGAAGGAACGTTCACCAATTTGAAATCAATCAGTCACATGTAAGTCGTTTTGTTTACTCTCCAAACAAAAATTAATTTCCCAAAAAATTTCCAGAGCCCTTGGTGCTAACCCCCTATATTGCGATTGTAATTTACGTTGGCTCTCCGATTGGGTAAAAGTTGATTACGTTGAACCCGGTATTGCCCATTGTGCTGAACCACCACATATGAAAGACAAATCAATCCTTTCAACACCATCAACAGCATTCCAATGCAAAGGCAAGATCAGTAATGAGATCTTAGCAAAATGTGATGCTTGTTTCACGTTCCCATGTAAAAATAATGGTAAATGTATCAGTCAAGCTGAACGTGATTATGAATGTAAATGTGCACCGGGTTATCATGGTAAAAATTGTGAATTTATGATTGATGCTTGTTATGGAAATCCCTGTCGGAATGGTGCTAGTTGTAAGATTTTAGAAGAAGGACGTTTCAGTTGTGTCTGTCAATCGGGTTTTACTGGATTAAGATGTGAAACAAATATTGATGATTGTATTGATAATAAATGTCAGAATAATGCAACTTGTATTGATCTTATCAATTCGTATCAATGTAAATGTCCAGCTGGTTTTATGGGTGAATTTTGTCAAAATAAAATACCATTTTGTACTGAACAGTATAATCCATGTAAAAATAATGCTAGATGTGTTGATCATGACACATACTATACATGTGAATGTTTGCCGGGATTTAAGGGTGAAAATTGTACCATAAATATCGATGATTGTGAAAATAATATGTGTCAGGTATGGGGTAAAAAAATGTAACCCTCAACGGGAAGTAATTATTTTTTTTTAAATTCTAGAATGGTGCAACTTGTGTTGATGGTGTTAACGAGTATGTCTGTAAATGCAGTGGAGAATTTACTGGGAAATTCTGCGAAATTACCCCATTAGTTGCCATGATGTACCCACAAACATCTCCGTGTCAGCACCATGACTGCGAACATGGAGTGTGTTTCCAACCATCTGGATCCAACGACTATCTTTGCAAATGTGCTCCAGGATATTCAGGTACCTAGTGATTTTTAGTGGAAACCCAGTATTTTCAAATTACTTTTTCTTTAGGAAAACGATGTGAATACTTAACCAGTTTGAGTTTTATTCATAATACTTCATATGTTGAACTGGAACCGTTAAGAACCAAACCGGAAGCAAATGTTACAATAATTTTTGCAACAACACAAGAAAATGGTATTTTAATGTATGATGGACATGCTGAACATCTTGCCGTTGAGCTATTTGGTGGCAGAATACGTGTCAGTTATGATCTTGGTAACTACCCAGTTTCAACAATGTATAGGTGAGTCAGAAGACCTTTTCCCAGTTGCACCATTCTCTGTTAAACAGTAGAGAGTTTTTCGTTGCGTTAACACAGTGTTAAAACCTTTTTTTAGTTTTGAAGTTGTATCTGACGGTCAGTATCACATGGCAGAGTTGCTTGCAATCAAAAAGAACTTCACATTAAGGGTTGATCGAGGTTTAGCACGTTCAATTATCAATGAAGGTCCTAATGAGTATCTCCGATTAGGCACTCCGATGTATTTAGGAGGAGTTCCACCAGAAACTGGTAGTCATGCATTTACACAATGGCAATTACGAAATATTACATCTTTTCATGGTAAAATTTCGATAAAAGTAGTTATTCTATTGGATTTTTAACCGCTTTTGATATTTATTGTCAGGTTGTATGAAAGAAGTCTGGATTAATCATAAACAAGTCGATTTCGGTAACGCTAAAATCCAACAGAAAGTCCATCCTGGTTGTGGTATGATGGAGATTGATAAAGATGAAGATGAACAACAACAATCACCACCACAACCACCACCCCCATTACCACCACAACAACAACAACAACAGCAACAACAACAACCGCAACCATATCAACAACACCAATATGTTGAAGATGATGAAGATGAATTGAATGGTATGGTGAAAGAACCAGCTAGTCCACCAGATCCATGTAGTTATAATTTATGTCAATATGATAGTAAATGTGTTGCTGTACGCAATACAGAGTATGTATGCAAATGTAAACCTGGGTATAAGGGAAAATACTGCGAGCAAGGTGAGGAAGAGTGTAAGTATAAGTGGCCAGGTGCACTAACTCTTCATTAATATTTACAACTACAGCATATATAGGTTAGCTAATTTGACTTGACCCTTTTGACTAGAACAGCCACAACAATAAAGTAATGAAACAAAAATTAGCATGCGTCAAGGGAGAGAGGTACATTTTCTCTTGGCAGGTGTTAATTTTTAGTCAGAGGGACCAAGTCCAAATAGATTAACTATATATATATACGGTTTGCTTCAAAAATCATCCATATCGCCTAAAAAATCAACAAATTTAGGCCGAATTCTCTATCAGGAAAAGCAAATTTCACCGAGAATTCGAAATAAATTAAAATATCTACACACCCTGTATTTCATTTCAAGGTGAAGGTCAGCTCCTACTATTACCATTCTCACAATCATCATCATCAACATAATCCTATGCTTGCCTGATGCAAACTATTAGCGTGTTTTCGCAATTCATACGTGAAAGCGAACGGTAATGTCTTGTTAGAAAAAGATAGGTGATTGCGCACAATGCAAAATAGGCGTTTTGCGCAATTTTTCTTCTTTCTCTAATAGGATTTAGCATTATTGTTCGCTTTAGCGTATCTATTGTGGAAATCTGTATTATTAATCGATTTTTTGTTTGTTTTACCAACCAAATAGCTCCTACGTGTCGTAAAGAACAGATCCGTGAATATTATTCGGAAAATGGGTGTCGATCCAGGAAACCATTAAAAATGGCCAAATGTATTGGTGGATGTGGTTCTAGTTGTTGTCATGCCCGAAAAAGTAAACGAAGAAAGGTAAATTTTTCATCGATTTCAAATAGGAAGATTTTAATATTTTTTTGTGTGGTAGGTCCGATTGATATGTGCTGATGGTACACGTTACACCAAAGATATAGATATTGTACGCAAATGTGCATGCACCAAGAAATGCTACTGACTGACATACGCCGCTATTCACAATTCTAACACACAATCTCAACAACAAGAGATTGTGATAAATCATAGTAATAATAATGATAATGATAATAATAACCATGCCCATTTACCAACTGCCGATGATCTCAATCAACATATACTTAATTTGAAGCCATCCATTGCACTACCAACAACCCAACAACAACAAGAGCCATATAAATTAACATTTTTCGTTGAAGACACAAACAATGATAATGATAATGATAATAATGCAAAACATTTACAATTGACTGATTTTACACCTAATTCAATAGAAAATAATAGACAAACATTTAATCAATTTTATGATGATGATAATGTTGTTATAGAAAGTTATGATAATCAATTAATTGATAAAAACAATAATAATAATAATAATAATAAAATTGTAAGATATCCACGTGGTATACATCATGAATCTTATTGTGTATTATCGGCTCTATTATATTTCGTAACAATTACATCGTTCGTCTATTTGGCTGTTGTATGGATTAAACAAAAAATGTATATACGTATGGAACAAGTCAACTGGTGGTGAATATCTTATTATATTACAAAGTTTATAAAAAATAATAATAATGATAATAATTGAGAGTTTTCGCGGTACGTATGCTTAAACAAACGTTAACACTAAATACTGTTAGAGAAGAGGAAAGCAAATGCGCAAATAACCCGGTTCTGTGTGTTATGCGCAATCACTCCTCTCTTTCTGCCAGGATTTAGCGTTAACGTTCCAGTTTAGCGTATGTTCCGTGCAAACTCTCTAATAAAAATTTATATCGGAATATTTATTTAGTTAGACTCGTTTCGATTTTTATACCTATATATAGTACTAATAAATTCGTCATTTATGAAACGCAAACAACTCCCATATACCAGATTTTATTATTATTAATATTATTATTGAAAGAAATTTTTTTTCTTGAATTTTTGATTCAATTAAAGTGACCTTTTTTGTGTCATCATTTCAGACAATAACAACTAAGCACCATTATCATCAGTTGATTAAATTTGATTACAAAAATTGAATAATTCTGGTCTATATGGAGTTGAAATTATCATTGTTGCATGCAAATTTTAGACAAAAAAACACATTGTAATCGATTACAAGTATTATATAAGAGTTTAATTTTTCGAATGACAGACACACTAGAATCGACCAATTTTCTTAACGAAAGAAAAAAACCACACACTAATTACGACTTATAAATATTATTGAGTTTTCCTGTCTGTGGGAAAATCAACAATATTGTTTCCCAATCACTTTTTATTGAAAGAAAAGCGATACTAATCCAGAACTGACCTTACCCGATTTGTTAGAATTGTGACTAGCGGCATGGCCCTTAATTAAACTTACACTGAAAACATTTACTAACTTTCTAGAATAGTTTTAATGTGTAAAACACTACTTTTACGAAATTAAACAAACTATACTTTGTACGTTTTACGTAAACATTTTTTTTTTTCATTTGAGAGTATTTTATTTGTAATATAATTATTAATAGATATATTTACATGAATATATATATACACACACACTCTATTGATTTCTAGATAATATACACAAATCTTTCTATGTATGCAAGACGGTAGAAAAATTTTAACATCTTGCATACGTTTTTCCGGCTTTTAAGTTTTCCAAATTTTATCACGAATTTTTTCCAATTTATTTATGGTTCTGAAATACAAGAGTGTGGGTATACTTTATTTTTATCTAATTTAATTTAAAATTTTGTATATTACGCCTGATATATGTATTAAATATTAAGTTCGATACCTGTTGTAATTTAATTTAGATTTCCATACTATTTATAGACCAATAATAATAATAATAATAATAATAATATTTATACATACACCAAGTTTTGTATCACAATAACAACAACAAAAAAAAATGTTAATTTATGCCTAATAATTGTAATTTATATTTAAACTTGTGTATAAAAATATATTGAATTTATCGTAAATTTTTGAATATTCATATTTTCCCGCTTTTTTCGCTGTAGCGCCTGAATTTTAAAAAGATGCAACCATGAATTCATCTCTTGAACCAAAGCTTTGTAATGAGTGTTGCCTACAATGCAATTTTGTGGCGTATAATGCCATTTTCGAACTTTTTAAATCAAAATTTCAACAAAACTAAAAGGCATTTCGAAATGTGGCAGCTTTAATTGCTCTATCAATTGGTACAAAATTCTTCCCATTTAATTCATTCTAAAGAGACTTACGGGGGAACAATGATACAGACATTTTGCCCAATCGAGTCATTTTTGGATGCTCTAATAAGCTAGTGGCCCTTCAGTTTACTTACTCCAATTAATCCTCACATGGAGCATTCTTTCAAATGCACGCGTTTTCTTGTTACGGCTACAAAACGTTACTATAAATATATTTATATACAGTTCGTACGGAGCCTTAAGCTTAAAGTTAAGCTCTCAATGCACATTTTCAAATGCAAACCAATGATGCCGTTCATGATTTGTGAAACAAACAGTATGGATATGAATCATTCAAAATGAATACTGGGAACCTAGCCTAAGCTTGGTTAAGGTCCGTACCAATTGACCAAGATCACTCAAATTTAGACTGATGTTCAATAATTAAAAATTTGATTGAAAATTGAAGAATACATATCTCACTTGAAATTCATTGTATTATTAACAATGTTGAAACATCAATTTTTTGTATATTTTTGACTTTTTTGTTGTTTGTAGAGCGACAAATAGGAAACGATTGCGTCACTTCCAATTACTGCCTAACTTCATTCGGAACGAAAAAAAACAATTGCGGAAGTTGACAAGTTTGTGAAAAAATAAGGTTAAGTTGAAAATTGTCAAAACTATAAATATTTGCAAAATTTTTTCTTATTCTTATCGTTTTTTTTATTATTTGAAATATTTCGTTGTTGTTTTTCCAAGATGTTGTTAATTTGTTATAATTTACATTGAATTTATTTAAATTTGTTTTTAAAAATGTTACCTTTTAATGATATTAATTTTATACAAAATTGGTTTGTTTATTAGAAATTTTACTAGAAATATTGTAAAATAATTGTGCGTAAATATGGGACAAGCAACTAGTGGAGTTGCAGGTAAGTTAAAATAACACTCAACCAAATTACATACTTATTTAATAACTACAATAATAATTGTTGCATAAATTTGAGGTTATAGTTTGTTATTATATGAATACTAACAGTTTACATGTGTTGTGTTATGTTTTGTTGATATGATAAGCTAATTAATCATGGAATGTTGATAAATTGATATTATTATGTCTGGAAATTATTAAAAATTCAAATGGTAGTCTGCAATTTCTCAAGGTTAAAGGTTGTAAATTTCGAGCTTTGTTATTAATTAATAAAAACAAAAATATTTTTAATAGAATTATATCAACGATATGTGTGATATTATATATTATGATTATTCATTTCCAAAATATTTACAAATAGCAAAGTTCTAATTGGAGTCTTATCAGATTTGGAGACTGGCAATACATTATACATTTATGTATAGTTGGTTGCATATCTGTCAGTCGATTTTCGAAAAATAATAGAGTAATTTAAATAATTATTGTTTTTCTTGTAAGAAAAAACCACTGTTGAATAGAATATTACGGTATTGTAATAATGGGGCACCCACACGAACATCTATCATGTTTCACACTTAATAACGGAGATTGGATGTTATTACGTGAATTAGAAATAAGGTCCAGAGGTTATTGCTATATATATTTACAATTTTGACCTTTCTTCTTCAGCTATAATAAACTCAATTGGATAATTGGATCAGCAATTGTTGTCAAGTCTTAACGGTTCTTTCTGTATACGTGACTGGGTAGCATCCCTTATCATAGAGAGAACCAAAGAAATATACCGAAATTCTAGCAATATTAACAATAAAATTTATAATCAAAGGGAAATAAGAAACATACGGAACCCAGATGGGTCATCTTGATAGTAGTATTGAGTGTGGGAACATTTTTTTTTCTCCTCTACTAAATATCTATTTGACCAAAAATTCATTTTTATTACACACTTGATGATTTGTTGTTGTTGTTGTTGTTATTTCAAAATTATTGATTGTTCCAGTCACGTATTTTCCGTTAATCAAATAGTGATAGGTGTAGTAGATAGATGTGAAAACATCGTATCCATAAATTTAAATTGTTAAAGTTGGGGGGGTTGATTTATTATCGTTACTGTCATGTCAAGTTTTTCGTTGGTTTTTAGTCGTGAGCTTTTTTATTGTTGATACACCCGAATTTCTGTTATAACAATTTTCCCCCGTTTAGTTCCAATATGTTTTGATTGAAAGTGGTTAAATTAGAAATTCCTTTCAATTACTAATAAATAAGATTTTATATTGTGCACTATAAATGTAATTTATAGTGGAATTAAAATTAGAAAATACAGTATAATAAAAATTCTAATTTGATTCTCTAATCAAATATTGACTTTGGATTGGTTTCTTTTTTTTCTTAAAATGAATGTTGTTCAGTAAAGTGCGGATTTTTTTCATTGATTTGCCATACAACCGAAAATTATGAAACATTTCTTTTATTCTTGCAAGTTGCTTTTTGGCCAGTTTTAAAATAAGAAAATCACTCTTAATATAGCTGTCGGTAATTTGACTTTTTAAAGTCAAATTACTTTATGATAGAACCCAACACTGCATCATCAATAATAGACAACTTAAATTTACAATCTTGCCTGGGTCCCGCTTTTCTGGACGGATTTTTTTCGTTCTGTGCATCTGTTTAAGATTGAAAATCAAAATTGTCCGTTGTTGCTGATGTGGGTGGTAGACACACTGTTTTATTGGGTCCAACCATAAAGTAATTTGACTTTTAAAAGTTACAAAAATTGTACCAGCACTATACGGCCAATTTATATGATAGTTGCTTTTTGCATGAATTATTTTACACATATTCCAGTTAGAATACGTCCTAATGCCGGCGCGTTATGGATCTCTGGGATCCTGGACAAGATAAATCTTAGGACTCTCATCATCGTATAAGTGTCAACAAGACATGAAAAAATGAAAAATTTTGCATTTTCGCCTTCTGCGTGGCCTTAGGCAAACGTCTTTTTTGTCTACGTCTGATATACTTTAGGTTTTTTTAAATATATTTCGGGCTTCATCCTTTTGTTGTTTATAATCTTTGTTGCTTTATCGCCATTTATCAAAATTATACAAAAATTGACTCGACCACAGGAAGAAGCTTTAATTTTAATAAACGAACGAGTAATTAACTAAATTCATATTGTTCTGAATGGAGTTTTATGGGGGAAAATGAATGAATCGACATAGAAGGGAAAGAATTAACAAACACAGAAAAAAAAAACAAATTAGATTCATAAACACCGGAAACTGTTCGACGCCTTTTAATTTACAAAGAGTGGGTAGTAGTGGACATTTATTCATCCTAATTTTAATAAAGTGGGATCATCAAGACTGTAAATTAATGGTGTTATATATTTAAATTTTTTTCTTTATTATATAACTTTTAAAACGTTGGGATATTGAATCGTTTCACCAATTGTTAATAAAACCAGATTATTTGTTAATACTAATTTATTTTAAAAACTTAGTCTATCTCTACACTAATGAATGAACGATTTTTTGGAATTGTGTGGAGCTAGTGATGGATATATATAAAAGCTTGTGATTTCATAGTTCCTCTGCTTATATCAGTTCTGTTACCTCTACACCCCCTCGAGGGTAGGCCCTAGGTCCAACTACATACGTGGAGTTCAAAGGCCACGACTAACCCTCACTCAAGATACTAGGGTGCAGGGTCAACCGTTGATAAGCAGAAGAACTATGGGAATTTGACGATTAGATTATAACTCAATTTTCTATGAAGAGTAAACGATAAAATTAAAAATTATCTAACGATAAGGGTACATAACAATGGATAGATGGATAGATCAGGAGAATAGGTGGAATATATTTTGAAATGAATATATCAAAGTGTCGATTACTGTAAAAAAAATTGTTGTTAATTCTACAACTAATAATTTGAAAGTTTATCTAGAAAATCCGCATTTTTTCGTCAACATACTATAAAAGTTTCTTAATTTATTAAAATTAGAAATTAATTAGATTCTTTAAAAATGTCGTTTTTTTAGGTAAAATAAGAGGTTTTTGCTTTGATCTGTTTTTAAGTTTAATTAACTTAAAGCTACAAAGTATATAAATTCTATACGGGAAAAGATCAACAAAGAGAACAACTGTTTAAACATAATTTTGAAATAATTAAATATTGTCCTTTTCTTCAGCAAATAATGTCATGTAATCTCATTAATGATTAACAAAGTTATGTATAGTACTCTGCTAAATAATACAGAATTTATTACAAATATCATGAAAATACAAGAAACAAAATATTTCATTATCGTTATCACATAAGGAACATTGAGAACATCTTTAGGAGTTAGCCTGCAATATTTTTCATATAGGTAACCAGGATTCACAAAAGAAGCCGTGTCCATGTTTAGAACACGTGACAGTGCCTATAATTGGCACATTTAACTTTAATCACTTCACCGATTGATAAGAAATAAGGATTTAATGTATTTTGATTGATATCGACTTGACGTAAATTAAAACAGCTAATTGTAAGCCATATGATAAGTACCATTGAGGCACTACTTTGTCATTTAAATCTCTAATACTGCACAGTCTCTTTTTCCAAAACACCCCAATTCAAGGGAAGTGTCCATATTTGGTAAAGGTATAGCACATTTCTGCACATAACGTGCCTCTGAAATGGTGGTATTTGATATTAGTTATTAATTCTGTTAGTTTTGTTTAAACACTTTTTTCTGGTTCTATGTAATTACATCCAGTTTATTTTTCCTGTTCTAGTAAAATATCGATAATAAACCGTGTAATTTGTTGTTGCTTAAATGTGACCCTAATTATAAATTTTATGTAGGTGTATACTTAAAGAATATAGTACAAGGTTACCATTTCTTTCAATAATCAAATAAAGTGAGGGGATAAAAGAAGAATTTATAAATAAAACATTAATTTTTGTGACTTGACGTATTTTTTTAAATTCAAATTTGATTATTATTAAATCTAAATCATACAAAATTCTTGTCTTTATTTTAATATATGCCGGAAGTATTTAAG